>OZ025240.1:5326738-5636738 GCA_964019155.1 Osedax fenrisi | reverse complement strand
TATGTGTTCTGCTCCAACCATTTGGAATAAACTCCCCTTCTATTTACGTAAAATAGCATTTCATAATACTTTCAAATTTAAACTGAAAACATATATATTATGCCACTGATAGTATCCCCTTGTTTAATTATATTGATTTAGTAAATACGTTAAATTGTTATATATTTATTATTTTATACTTTATTTTAATTATATATGTATACATATGTATGTATACATGTACATAATATATAATTTATTTAGCTTCGTGTTTTAAGGTTTCGATTATTATTTTTGTTTTTCCTATATTTTTTCGTTCAACACTTGTCAGAGTATCTACACATACTAATTTGAGTGTATAAATAAATCGTTTGATTGATTGATTGATTGATAGTAGTAGTAGTAGTAGTAGTAGTAGTAGTAGTAGTAGTAGTAGTAGTAGTAGTAGTAGTAGTAGTAGTAGTAGTAGTAGTAGTAGTAGTAGTAGTAGTAGTAGTAGTAGTAGTAGTAGTAGTAGTAGTAGTAGTAGTAGTAGTAGTAGTAGTAGTAGTAGTAGTAGTAGTAGTAGTAGTAGTAGTAGTAGTAGTAGTAGTAGTAGTAGTAGTAGTAGTAGTAGTAGTAGTAGTAGTAGTAGTAGTAGTAGTAGTAGTAGTAGTAGTAGTAGTAGTAGTAGTAGTAGTAGTAGTAGTAGTAGTAGTAGTAGTAGTAGTAGTAGTAGTAGTAGTAGTAGTAGTAGTAGTAGTAGTAGTAGTAGTAGTAGTAGTAGTAGTAGTAGTAGTAGTAGTAGTAGTAGTAGTAGTAGTAGTAGTAGTAGTAGTAGTAGTAGTAGTAGTAGTAGTAGTAGTAGTAGTAGTAGTAGTAGTAGTAGTAGTAGTAGTAGTAGTAGTAGTAGTAGTAGTAGTAGTAGTAGTAGTAGTAGTACAACTTGTTAACTTTGATATACTAACATATAATATCCGTTATCTTATTCATATAAATTACATCAGAAATATATTATTAATATTACCACTAAATCAATGTAATATTAAAATCATATTAGCGAACTATTGATATTTTTATCTATATATAGATAACTCTATATAACCTATAGGGTATATTTATTAACCACTATATTGGTAGATCAGATATATCCATCTGTCATCGGCATTTATAATAAGCATTCTCTTTTATGTTCTCATACACATTATACGTTTCCCATTCATCTCAAAATTCTTTTTTAATATGTAAATATAAACGATTATATAAATATAACAATGATACTAGTATATTGTATATGCTCATTAATAATATCATCTTTAGTTTGATATTAAACCAACAAAATATCACTTAGATAAAGAAATGTCTATATTATATTCTGATAATAACTTTATTTTAATAATAATTCATTAATAAGCTCCTCTCTTCAAATATTATATTACCACTATTGTGTACTCTTACAAATAATATAATAACATGTAATGTTTATAAGGCTACTTAACTATCTCATCTATTTAATAACCGTATTTAATAATAGTTCACCAATTAATACTCCGTTTAATTAAAGCCTTCAGCCAATACTACCCTCTTCACTTATCATCATATATGTCACCTGATATATAACGTATATATATATATATAACGATATATTTGTCTATTTTGTAACACATATAATAACTCCCATACTATATATAAGCTATATTAAAGAAAAGTTCGTATAAACTTTCCTTAATATTAATTTATTAATTAATTATTTATAATATGGTATCGACTGGTATACCCTATAAGTTTTATAAATTATATATATATATCCTATATTAAAAAAAGGGTGACCCTCCATTGGCCAAATCCAAACCCTATCTATCAGTATTAATCCTAGCTATGTTATATTAGGAGATACTTTCATATTATCTAACATATAATATATATTATTTACTCTTTACTGTAATTTTAACTGGATATCAATGTAGTTTCTTATCTGGTAAGTATACTGAACTACAATTACTTATTGTTTTAGTAAAATATTCAAATCACTAACATCATCTATGATATCTGATATCACTTATATAGATATGATAAAGGCTTTTTATATTATAATATTCAAATCTATTATATAAACTATAAAATGATGGTATTAAAGGATATGTCCGTAATCGGTTCACTTACTATGTATTGAATGGATATAAATTATCTAATAAAATAATATATATTATAATTATATACATGTATGTTGTCTTTCGAGGATCTGTGATAGATCCACTACTTTTATTAATGTATATAAATGATTTATTAACAATTTATAATCCAAGTTGTTAATACATTAATACACGCGTGTAACTTTAAGATCTTACATAACTTTATGCGATAATCTCAGTTGTAATCTGAATATTAAAAAATTACTAATTACCTAATTGAATATGTAGATGCTTTATTGCCAGTTATTAATAATAACTTATTGTGTATCTCTTCTATATAAAGGAATATATATTTTATGTGCGACGTACATAATGCTTCCTAAATTTAAATATAATTCCTAAGAATGTATTTATATCAATGTTAATACAATTACTAATAATGCATTATCTTTCTACTTGTATATGTAATATTATATTACGTTCACCGTGTGCAAGTGGTTAATTAATTAAATGTATTAATTCAGTATGGTTAGATCTAGCTGAGTTTCCTTTATATGATAAATTATCCATTATGCCTTATCTTGAATGGGAAGTAGTACAAATGGGTATATTCTTTTATCATGTATATTCAAGAGTTAATTATACCTATTTACAACTTTCTAATTATATAACTCATATATATATGATATATGTAAATTAAAAATGTATACTGATAAAGCTATACTTGATTGTAGCTGACATCAGAGTGTATTCCCTACTTTAGATAATATCTCTGATTTGAAAACAATCGTAATATTATTTATGAGTATCCGAAAATATATTGTTATTAGGTACTAATTATCAGTGACTATATATCTATTAAATGAGTACTAATTATTATGATCATTCAGTTGAAAATGTGAACTTATTATGGATTTAGTTAAGATATTAGAATGAAAGTCAAGGTTTAGTATATTTATTGTTAGATTGCCGTAATAACAGCGAGACGGTCGCAGTTATAAGTTCGACACCGGTGTGCAATTATGCGTGACGGACTGAACTATATAAACTACGGACTATATAACGCCAACGAATATAAATGATAATACAAATAATGGAATGTTCCATTATTAATGTTTGAGGGGAATTATATCAAATAATAATATAATATAACATCACTCCTTCTCCCGGTTGGAGTTGAAACAAATAGTAGGAATTATATAGATAGTTCTCGCCGTATAGGTCAACGTATCCCATGATGGAAACCTACGTGCTGTGCTTGTTCCTTCGGTATGCAGGTAACGTAACCGGTTGTGGTTATGTGTTATAACAGAATGGTTAGCTTCACGGTCTCCAGCTACTTCTGGGTATTACATCATCTGTGTGATATAATCATGAGTTAGTTGTTGAACAATGTGGTAACGATGCTGAAGGATGGGGGCGATGGTGGGTAAGTATTATTGGTTGAGGTAAACGGTATTATTGCCTGCGACTCGGTGTTAATAGAGGCGTAAGGGAGCCGAGGGTGCTGATGTGGGGCACGTATAGACACCCCTGGTGCGTTGTAGTGTTGGGTGGAGGGTGGTGGTGATACAGTAGTGAGATATATATTAGTTACTGGTGTTACATAGATAGGTGTTACAAAGATCTATATTAATTACTGGTGCTATAGCTGGAGTATTATGAGTTTTATGGTATGAATAGTATGGGGGATATTATTTTATGCATATTATTATAATTATTATATTGTTCTTATCTGATGTCTTTCTTTCATATGAGTTCACCTCTGACCTTTAGAATGTTACGAATGTACACGTTTATCTGATGTGAATATTCGGGTGATTAGAGCTTGATAGAACAGCATTGTGGATACTGTTAACATACGGTTTTAAATGTATATATTGTTATTTTTATTTGGTGGAGGATTTCCTTTCATCCCATCCAGGAACTTAGATGAAGTTTTCACTTATAACCATATATGGCTCTTATGTCCCTTCGAAGCCGCTCTCATGTTAAGGCATCCATGGTTTTAACGAGAGCCGATCATTTATTTATACACAATTATATAAGATCACTTCTAAATAATATTTTAAGACCCATTTTATAAAATTAATTAATGGTCCGGACGAGGGTCGAACCCGTGTCCTACTGCTTGTGTGTCTGACGCCTAAGCAGTATATATATATATATATATATATATATATATATATATATATATATATAATAGATATATTTCAAAAACCGATACTTATATATATATATATATATATATATATGTGTGTGTGTGTGTGGTGATTGTTGTAGGGAGGGAATATTAGTATATCTTTGTGAACCATAAATTGCAAAATATCACGATATATATATATATATAATAATAATAATAAAAATATATATGTGTGTGTAAGTGGATACAAATGGCACATTCTAAAAAATATATTGTTATTGAAAACTTTCAGAGTGCCGTTGCAAGTCGTTAATAAGGAATACGTATATGTATAAACGTATGGTTCACTAAAAATATATTTTAACATATAAATATTTTTTTTTTTTAATTTTAAAAATATATTTTTTTAAATATCGAAAAAAAAATATTAAATAAAAAATTTCAAAATATTACAAAATATATTTTAAAAAAAAGTGAAAAATATTTGAAAAAATATATAAAAAATAATTAAAAAAAAATATTCTAATAAGCAAAAACATTCTAAAAATATTTACAAAAATTGTTTTAATTATTGTATGTCAAAAAATATACAGAAATTTCAACAACAAAAACAATAAATAATTCAAATACAAATTAAAAACAGATATTTCAAAAAAGGTTTGCGAAAGATTTTACGGCAAAAAATCTTTTAATGATACAAATTAAATTTGTCGAGTTATTCTGTCATGATGTACGAATTCAAAAATGTAGTAGATTAAAATGTATTATGACCGTATAATAGATGTTGGTAAATGACCCCATATAAAGGGGAATACCACTACAACTAACTAGAAAATATTTCTGTACATTATTTCCTGGATTACTGGTAGTGGGATACCCCTTTAGAAGTAATTTCGAAAAATTTATGAAAATATCTGAAAATGATGTGAGATTGCAAATGATTTTAAAAAAATGTATGAAAATAATTGAAAATTATTTGCAAAATGTTTCCATACAATTTTCGAAAACTTTTCAAATTATTTTCACAATTATAAATTATTTGTAATACTTTTTCTAATTTTCTTTACTAGGATGGAAATTAGAGCCATTTTGTTATAATTTAATAAAACCTATAGGTTTCTTGATAATATGTGTCTCATCAAAAAAAAATATATATAATTAAAACCTAATATATTAAATTATTTTTCTCTATATGTTAAAGCTTTTTCTTATCTCATAATAATCCTTACAAAGAACATATAACTATAGTTATATAGCCGTTTTCTCATACCGTGATAGGGATAAATACGATGTATGATACAAAATATATAGTGTAAAAGTACCTAATACATATAATGTCATAATACATATTATGTAATTTAATTTCATTATATATTATTATAGTTATGTATAATCCTATTTCTTTTGTTTTTGTTATTTAATTATTATATATATGTGTGTGAGAAGACCTAGTTGATCATGCACTACAAGACTCTATCGATGCACACCACGAAGAACAGACTACCCTCGCAAGATACCCTCGCAAGTTACCCTCTAGATGAGTATGATAGATAAGCTGTTAAAACAGTATATATCAGATGACGAATGTATGTACACCAGTTGTATTCCTTACAATATATTGTGTATACTCTATAGTATATGTTATAGTATACTATAGCGTATACTATAGTATATACTATAGAGTGTATATATTCAATTATAATATTAAAACCTATATATATATATATATATATATATATATATATATATATATAGGTTGTCATATCATAAATGTTATTTATCACTTATTTATTTGTATTTAAACATATATTGTATAGTACGTATAAATAATTAGTATATATATATAATATATATAGGAATTACGTATGACATTTGGACCAAGTGGGCGTGGCAGCGAAGGGTCAGGGAATCGGCCCTCCAGCCATAAAGCCACTATTCGCACATATCCACAAGACAATATGCCACACATTCCCAAGACATTAATCGAACAAAAGTTAATGTCATTAGAAGAAACTAATGCTCTGACAAGGAAAAATCTTCTATACCTTAATTCTAAGTTAGATGTTTCTATTAGGCGAAGGTTAAGTTGCCTACCACGTTGCAGCATCTCCTCCAAAACTATGCCACTACTAGCTTTCAAGACTGTAGCAGGAGGTAATATACATGATGGACAGGACGACCACGCTACAAAGATAGGCAAAGTACAGGTTATATATTCCACTAACTCAGATATTCAGTTATACATATACTGAGGCATAGTTTATATATATATATATATATATATATATATATATATATATACATGTTATACTTGTTAGCCAGTTAAATTATTTAAAAAATATAGTACAAATTAAATATAATTAGTTAAAATGTATAAAATAAGAGAAAAAGTAAAAACGCCCAAAATAAAATAAAAAGCCCAAAATAAGTTATTTTGGGCTTTTCAAAATTCTTATTTTGGGCTTTGGCCAAATATTCATCTGCCAATATTCATTATTTATAATAATTATTTGAGAAAAAATAACCCTATTAATAAAAAAAAATTAACATACATGTCGCGTAAATTAAATGATACTATTTTTTATAATTTAAATAATAAATTATCTTCCTATAACTGGAATGAAATTTTTGAGGATGAAAATCCAGATACTGCTTTTAATTCATTTATAAATATTTTTAAATCTCTTTATGATAACTGTTGTCCATATACATCTACAAAAATACCTAATAACAAAATCAAAAATAAACCATGGATATCTTTTAGTATTCAAAAATGTATATCAAAAAAAAATGTTCTTTATAAAAAATTTAAAGTACAAAATTCGACGGATATAAAAAATAGATATATACAGTACAAAAATATACTAACTAAAATCATTAGATATTCAAAAAAAAATATTTTGAAGAAAAAATTGATAATAACGATTCTAAAAATAAGTGGAAAGTTGTAAATAAATTACTTAATCCTAATAACAATGCTAATATAAAATGTCCATTTAATAATAATTCGCCAATTGAATATAAGCAAACTGCTAATTCATTTAATGATTATTTTTGTAATATAGGTAGAAAATTAGCAGATAATATTAATATTAGAAATAGTAATAATATATACAACTTTCCATCTAAATTAGTAAATAATAATACTTTTTTCTGTTATCCTACTAATAAAACGGAAATTATAAATATAGTTGAAAATTCAAAAAATAAAAAATCAAATGATTTATTTCATATAAATATGGATATCTTGAAAAAAACAATATATGTAATTTCGCCTATTCTAGAATATCTATTTAATATTATGATATCTAAAGATCAATTTCCTAATATACTCAAGATTTCTAAAGTCATTCCATTATTTAAAAATGGAGATAAATCTAATATTACAAATTATAGACCAATTTCATTGATATCTCAATTTGCAAAGATATTTGAAAAAATTATAAAAATTAGAATGATATCTTTTATTGACAAATATGACTTAATAGATAAATCACAATTTGGTTTTCAAAAAAATATAGATACATCCGTTGCAATAAATATGTTAATGAATGACTTAATTAGAAATCTTGAGGAAAAATATATTTCTTCAATTGTTTCTATAGACCTCAAGAAAGCTTTTGATACAATTAATCATGACATTTTATTAAATAAATTATCAAATTATGGTTTTAGAGGTGTTACTTTAGATTTTTTTTAGCAGTTATTTAAATGATAGGAAACAAAAAACTGTACATTTTAATAATGAGTCAGATATAAAAAATATTAATTATGGAGTTCCTCAGGGTTCAGTTCTGGGGCCAATACTATTTATATTATTTATGAATGACTTGCATTTATTTTCTAATAAATGTTCAATTATTTTATTTGCTGATGATACTAATATTATTTTAAAAAATAAAAATATTAATAATCTTAATTCATTAGTTACTAATGAACTTATAAAATTAAAAAATTGGCTTATTATGAATAAATTAACAATAAATATTGAAAAATCTTGCTATATAATAATTGATAATATAAATAAACATTATTTTGATAATAATATTTATATTGATAATAAACTATTAAATAGAGTAGAATGCTATAACTTTTTAGGAATGTATATTGATGATAAACTTAACTGGAAAGCTCACATTGATTATATTTGCAAAAGAGTATCAAAATTCATTGCAATATTACATAAACTCAAATTTTCATTAAGTATAAAATCACTTAAATTATTATATAATGCTTTTATCCTACCTAATCTTAGCTATTGTATAACTATATGGGGTAATACGTATAAATCAAATATAAATAGGATTATTATATTACAAAATAGAGCTATACGTGCTATTTATAATTTACAAAATAGAATTAATACTGATGAATTTTATAATTCTTTAAATATTTTGAAATTTAAGGATATATATAAATGTAAAACAATATTAATTATGTATGATGTTTTAAATAGTAAATCAACATCTCCATATAAATCTATATTTTTTCTAAAAAAAAATAACTATAGTCAAAGAAGTCAATATAAATTTATAATACCATCATATAGGTTACAAATAAAATATTTTAGTATATTTTATAACGGACCTATATTATGGAATAATTTAGAAAATTCTTTTAAAACTTATCTATCGAAATCAGTATTAAAACGGAATTTGAAAAAACGATATATAAATCACTATCTATAATACAATTGTATGTACTATACATCTATAGATTAATTGAAATTTTTGAATAGACATATTAACTAATGATAACACTTTGACTAAGGATACATATTTAACTAATGGTAACTCTTTGACTAAGGATACATATTTAACTAATGATAATTATTAATAAATGAGAACTATTAAACTAAGGATATTTAAACTTTAGAATTTACATAAATATATTTTTTAATATATAAAAAAAACCATAAAATAAAATATTATTTTTTAAACCTTTTAACTGTTTTTAAAACCTTTAACTTATGTGTATTTTTAATATTTTATTTTTTAATTTAAATTTTCTTGAGGTCTATATAATTAATATGAAATTGTAAGTTATTATTTTTGTGTATTGTATTATTATTGTATATTAAGTGTGGTTGTAGTTGTATAGCTTTGTATTGTGTTTTTTACATTTTTTTAATTACCTAATTATTTTGTTTTAATTTTGATTATATTTTAATTATTTTATTTATTTATCTTATCTCACATTTTATTTACATGATGAATGGCATTATGGGGAGTTTTTTAAAAATATTTATATTGTTTAACAATTTAAAAAAGTAATCTATATGAATATACATTTATAGTAACATTTTAACTATTTTATATTGTGTTTTTTTGGTGACGGAGTGTCTGATGTTTTTGTAATTGTGTGGTATGGTACGTGTCGGGGAAAGGGATATACTTTTACTGAGAGGAAATTATTGCCAGTTTTCTTATTATTGGCACAAATAGGATCCCTAAGGCATTGGACCTGACGAACCCATACCCCTGAAGTTGATACACCATATATCCTCATTAATTTCAATTACTGTTGGCTACTCTGGTTATAATTTTAATGATTAAATATATCGTATTTTTATAAGTGTATTATTCTAATAGATTACTAAATAATTAAATTTTATTTATAATTTGTTTTTTAACATATATTTTTGTATATATTTTGTGTATATATTCTATATACATATATATTTCTTTTACTAACTTTAACTCTAAATATTTTATTTATTTTTATTTTACTTTTAATATAATTTTCTCCTCATAATTGTCCTATAGGAAAGTGAAATAGATAAACGACTAGATAAGCATAGCGCTTCTTCGTTTACCATGGTCATACCTACATTCTGATTATTATTATTATTATTATTATTATAATTATATATATATATATTTTATAGAAATAATATATTGATATGAAAATATCGTTGTTTTATTTAATAACTCATTATTTTATTTATATAATTTTATCAAATAAGATTGCATCCTTTTAGTTATTTTTTTAATTTTGTAAAAATGTATCAAATTGCCTATTATTTTTTATCATATATATTTGTATAATTATTTTCCATTCTCGAATAATTAACAGGGTAGAACTAGATAAGCCTTGCTTTTTTTGTACCCAGTAGTTCGCTACATCTTCTGAGTTATATATAGGTAATACTTTATATAAACATACATGTAAATACATGCAAATACATGTATTGTAAAATATCACAACATATATATATATATATATATAATAAAAATATGTATGTGAGTGGATACAACTGACACATTGTATATATATATATATACTTCGTTGTAACAACTAATTATGCAGTTTCAACACGAGAAACTTCGACTTCACTTCGACTTCACGGTCACGTGTGAGGATGACCTACTGAACTTAACCCCGCAAGAACCGAAAGACTCTCCTCCTATACTACGATAATCAGGGAATGTTGATACGTCTTTTAAGAAGACTTACATTATATATATAGTATTTCTTTCAAGTGATGATTACATTTAAAGTGTGAACGTATATATATATATATATATATAAGTTCACACTTTAAATGCAATCATCACTTGGAATAAATATATACAAATTGTTCTATATATATATAGAAATCAGATAATATAAATTAGTTATCTTTCTAAATTAAAATTTTATCGCCATATTGTTATGACATATAGTCATTTACTGATGACATTAATTTTTCCATAATAAAATTATATGTAAGTTTAATGGTATAATATGATATAGCCTATAGGCTTTAATATATTAATGAATATAATAATTTTTAGTTAAAATAAAAAGCATTAATTTATCACAATTGCGTGTGTATTTAAGATTATACTTGATGTGATATCATTTGACTAAACTTGATATAAAGTAACGCCATCTAGTGGATTAATTCCATCTGATATAAATAATAACTTTATTATTATTCGAAGAAGGGGTATAGGGTACTAGAATGATATTTTATATATTGGTGATATCATAATATAATGTGTATATTTCTAATGCAAAATCTATAATAGAAATAATGTATTAGTTTTATTTAATTATTATAAAAAAAAAGTTATGACCATATTTGTTCAATAAAAAATGGGTAACAAATGTTACATGTTGTAGATAGAAATTATGAACGTTGTAATTTATTTATAATACATATTATAATATAACTCATTCAATAATAAATGATTTTAAAAAAATGTATGAAAATAATTGAAAATTATTTGTAAAATTGTCCACACAAATTTCGAAAACTTCAAATTATTTTAAAATTATTTGTAATATATTTTATAATTTTCCATACTATAGTATCCTATCCTATAGGATGGAAATTAGAGCCATTTGGTTATAATTGAATAACACCTAGGTTTCTGGATAATATGAGTCTCAGCAAAAAAAAATATATATATAATTACAAAAAACCTGATATATTAAATTATGTTTCTTTATATGTTAAAGCGTTTTCTTATCTCAGAATAATCCTTACAAAGTAATATAACTATAGTTATATAACCGTTTTGTTATGCCGTTAATGATAGGGATAAATACGATATATGATACAAAATCTATAGTGTAAAAATACCTAATACATATAATGTAATACTACATATTATGTAATTTAATTTCATTATATATTATTATAGTTATGTATAATCCTATTTCTTTTGTTTTTGTTATTTAATTCTTATATATCTGTGTGTGTGAGAAGACCTAGTTGATCATGCACTACAATACTCTGTCACACCACGAGCATACTACCCTCGCAAGAAACCCTCTAGAGGAGTATAATAGATAAGCTGTTGAAACATTATATATCAGACGACGAATGTATGTAAACCAATTGTATTCCTTACAATGTATTGTGTATACTCTATAGTATATGTTATAGTATACTATAGCGTATACTATAGTATATACTATAGAGTGTATATATTCAATTATAATATTAAAACCTATATATATATATATATATATATATATAGGTTGTCATATTATAAATGTTATTTATCACTTATTTATTTGTATTTAAACATATATTGTATAGTACGTATAAATAATTAGTATATATATATATATATATATATATAATATGTATACTTATTCTTTATATGTACTACACAATATACTATAACTATATATATATATATATATATTGGTAAGTGAAACTGTCATACTGTATGACACTACATATACATATACACATACATATACACATACTGTATGATACGCATATACGCACAATGCGATGATTCATTATCTTCTACCTATTGTTGTAGGAATTACGAAATACATTTGGACCAAGTGGGCGTGGCAGCGAAGGGTCAGGGAATCGGCCCTGCAGCCATAAAGCCACTATTCGCACATATCCACAAGACAATATGCCACATATTCCCAAGACATTAATCGAACAAAAGTTAATGTCATTAGAAGAAACTAATGCTCTGACAAGGAAAAATTTTCTATACCTTAATTCTAAGTTAGATGTTTCTATTAGGCGAAGGTTAAGTTGCCTACCACGTTGCAGCATCTCCTCCAAAACTATGCCACTACTAGCTTTCAAGACTGTAGCAGGAGGTAATATACATGATGGACAGGACGACCACGCTACAAAGATAGGCAAAGTACAGGTTATATATTCCACTAACTCAGATATTCAGTTATACATATACTGAGGCATAGTTTATATATATATATATATATATATATATATATATATACATGTTATACTTGTTAGCCAGTTAAATTATTTAAAAAATATAGTACAAATTAAATATAATTAGTTAAAATGTATAAAATAAGAGAAAAAGTAAAAACGCCCAAAATAAAATAAAAAGCCCAAAATAAGTTATTTTGGGCTTTTCAAAATTCTTATTTTGGGCTTTGGCCAAATATTCATCTGCCAATATTCATTATTTATAATAATTATTTGAGAAAAAATAACCCTATTAATAAAAAAAAATTAACATACATGTCGCGTAAATTAAATGATACTATTTTTTATAATTTAAATAATAAATTATCTTCCTATAACTGGAATGAAATTTTTGAGGATGAAAATCCAGATACTGCTTTTAATTCATTTATAAATATTTTTAAATCTCTTTATGATAACTGTTGTCCATATACATCTACAAAAATACCTAATAACAAAATCAAAAATAAACCATGGATATCTTTTAGTATTCAAAAATGTATATCAAAAAAAAATGTTCTTTATAAAAAATTTAAAGTACAAAATTCGACGGATATAAAAAATAGATATATACAGTACAAAAATATACTAACTAAAATCATTAGATATTCAAAAAAAAATATTTTGAAGAAAAAATTGATAATAACGATTCTAAAAATAAGTGGAAAGTTGTAAATAAATTACTTAATCCTAATAACAATGCTAATATAAAATGTCCATTTAATAATAATTCGCCAATTGAATATAAGCAAACTGCTAATTCATTTAATGATTATTTTTGTAATATAGGTAGAAAATTAGCAGATAATATTAATATTAGAAATAGTAATAATATATACAACTTTCCATCTAAATTAGTAAATAATAATACTTTTTTCTGTTATCCTACTAATAAAACGGAAATTATAAATATAGTTGAAAATTCAAAAAATAAAAAATCAAATGATTTATTTCATATAAATATGGATATCTTGAAAAAAACAATATATGTAATTTCGCCTATTCTAGAATATCTATTTAATATTATGATATCTAAAGATCAATTTCCTAATATACTCAAGATTTCTAAAGTCATTCCATTATTTAAAAATGGAGATAAATCTAATATTACAAATTATAGACCAATTTCATTGATATCTCAATTTGCAAAGATATTTGAAAAAATTATAAAAATTAGAATGATATCTTTTATTGACAAATATGACTTAATAGATAAATCACAATTTGGTTTTCAAAAAAATATAGATACATCCGTTGCAATAAATATGTTAATGAATGACTTAATTAGAAATCTTGAGGAAAAATATATTTCTTCAATTGTTTCTATAGACCTCAAGAAAGCTTTTGATACAATTAATCATGACATTTTATTAAATAAATTATCAAATTATGGTTTTAGAGGTGTTACTTTAGATTTTTTTTAGCAGTTATTTAAATGATAGGAAACAAAAAACTGTACATTTTAATAATGAGTCAGATATAAAAAATATTAATTATGGAGTTCCTCAGGGTTCAGTTCTGGGGCCAATACTATTTATATTATTTATGAATGACTTGCATTTATTTTCTAATAAATGTTCAATTATTTTATTTGCTGATGATACTAATATTATTTTAAAAAATAAAAATATTAATAATCTTAATTCATTAGTTACTAATGAACTTATAAAATTAAAAAATTGGCTTATTATGAATAAATTAACAATAAATATTGAAAAATCTTGCTATATAATAATTGATAATATAAATAAACATTATTTTGATAATAATATTTATATTGATAATAAACTATTAAATAGAGTAGAATGCTATAACTTTTTAGGAATGTATATTGATGATAAACTTAACTGGAAAGCTCACATTGATTATATTTGCAAAAGAGTATCAAAATTCATTGCAATATTACATAAACTCAAATTTTCATTAAGTATAAAATCACTTAAATTATTATATAATGCTTTTATCCTACCTAATCTTAGCTATTGTATAACTATATGGGGTAATACGTATAAATCAAATATAAATAGGATTATTATATTACAAAATAGAGCTATACGTGCTATTTATAATTTACAAAATAGAATTAATACTGATGAATTTTATAATTCTTTAAATATTTTGAAATTTAAGGATATATATAAATGTAAAACAATATTAATTATGTATGATGTTTTAAATAGTAAATCAACATCTCCATATAAATCTATATTTTTTCTAAAAAAAAATAACTATAGTCAAAGAAGTCAATATAAATTTATAATACCATCATATAGGTTACAAATAAAATATTTTAGTATATTTTATAACGGACCTATATTATGGAATAATTTAGAAAATTCTTTTAAAACTTATCTATCGAAATCAGTATTAAAACGGAATTTGAAAAAACGATATATAAATCACTATCTATAATACAATTGTATGTACTATACATCTATAGATTAATTGAAATTTTTGAATAGACATATTAACTAATGATAACACTTTGACTAAGGATACATATTTAACTAATGGTAACTCTTTGACTAAGGATACATATTTAACTAATGATAATTATTAATAAATGAGAACTATTAAACTAAGGATATTTAAACTTTAGAATTTACATAAATATATTTTTTAATATATAAAAAAAACCATAAAATAAAATATTATTTTTTAAACCCTTTAACTGTTTTTAAAACCTTTAACTTATGTGTATTTTTAATATTTTATTTTTTAATTTAAATTTTCTTGAGGTCTATATAATTAATATGAAATTGTAAGTTATTATTTTTGTGTATTGTATTATTATTGTATATTAAGTGTGGTTGTAGTTGTATAGCTTTGTATTGTGTTTTTTACATTTTTTTAATTACCTAATTATTTTGTTTTAATTTTGATTATATTTTAATTATTTTATTTATTTATCTTATCTCACATTTTATTTACATGATGAATGGCATTATGGGGAGTTTTTTAAAAATATTTATATTGTTTAACAATTTAAAAAAGTAATCTATATGAATATACATTTATAGTAACATTTTAACTATTTTATATTGTGTTTTTTTGGTGACGGAGTGTCTGATGTTTTTGTAATTGTGTGGTATGGTACGTGTCGGGGAAAGGGATATACTTTTACTGAGAGGAAATTATTGCCAGTTTTCTTATTATTGGCACAAATAGGATCCCTAAGGCATTGGACCTGACGAACCCATACCCCTGAAGTTGATACACCATATATCCTCATTAATTTCAATTACTGTTGGCTACTCTGGTTATAATTTTAATGATTAAATATATCGTATTTTTATAAGTGTATTATTCTAATAGATTACTAAATAATTAAATTTTATTTATAATTTGTTTTTTAACATATATTTTTGTATATATTTTGTGTATATATTCTATATACATATATATTTCTTTTACTAACTTTAACTCTAAATATTTTATTTATTTTTATTTTACTTTTAATATAATTTTCTCCTCATAATTGTCCTATAGGAAAGTGAAATAGATAAACGACTAGATAAGCATAGCGCTTCTTCGTTTACCATGGTCATACCTACATTCTGATTATTATTATTATTATTATTATTATAATTATATATATATATATTTTATAGAAATAATATATTGATATGAAAATATCGTTGTTTTATTTAATAACTCATTATTTTATTTATATAATTTTATCAAATAAGATTGCATCCTTTTAGTTATTTTTTTAATTTTGTAAAAATGTATCAAATTGCCTATTATTTTTTATCATATATATTTGTATAATTATTTTCCATTCTCGAATAATTAACAGGGTAGAACTAGATAAGCCTTGCTTTTTTTGTACCCAGTAGTTCGCTACATCTTCTGAGTTATATATAGGTAATACTTTATATAAACATACATGTAAATACATGCAAATACATGTATTGTAAAATATCACAACATATATATATATATATATATAATAAAAATATGTATGTGAGTGGATACAACTGACACATTGTATATATATATATATACTTCGTTGTAACAACTAATTATGCAGTTTCAACACGAGAAACTTCGACTTCACTTCGACTTCACGGTCACGTGTGAGGATGACCTACTGAACTTAACCCCGCAAGAACCGAAAGACTCTCCTCCTATACTACGATAATCAGGGAATGTTGATACGTCTTTTAAGAAGACTTACATTATATATATAGTATTTCTTTCAAGTGATGATTACATTTAAAGTGTGAACGTATATATATATATATATATATATATAAGTTCACACTTTAAATGCAATCATCACTTGGAATAAATATATACAAATTGTTCTATATATATATAGAAATCAGATAATATAAATTAGTTATCTTTCTAAATTAAAATTTTATCGCCATATTGTTATGACATATAGTCATTTACTGATGACATTAATTTTTCCATAATAAAATTATATGTAAGTTTAATGGTATAATATGATATAGCCTATAGGCTTTAATATATTAATGAATATAATAATTTTTAGTTAAAATAAAAAGCATTAATTTATCACAATTGCGTGTGTATTTAAGATTATACTTGATGTGATATCATTTGACTAAACTTGATATAAAGTAACGCCATCTAGTGGATTAATTCCATCTGATATAAATAATAACTTTATTATTATTCGAAGAAGGGGTATAGGGTACTAGAATGATATTTTATATATTGGTGATATCATAATATAATGTGTATATTTCTAATGCAAAATCTATAATAGAAATAATGTATTAGTTTTATTTAATTATTATAAAAAAAAAGTTATGACCATATTTGTTCAATAAAAAATGGGTAACAAATGTTACATGTTGTAGATAGAAATTATGAACGTTGTAATTTATTTATAATACATATTATAATATAACTCATTCAATAATAAATGATTTTAAAAAAATGTATGAAAATAATTGAAAATTATTTGTAAAATTGTCCACACAAATTTCGAAAACTTCAAATTATTTTAAAATTATTTGTAATATATTTTATAATTTTCCATACTATAGTATCCTATCCTATAGGATGGAAATTAGAGCCATTTGGTTATAATTGAATAACACCTAGGTTTCTGGATAATATGAGTCTCAGCAAAAAAAAATATATATATAATTACAAAAAACCTGATATATTAAATTATGTTTCTTTATATGTTAAAGCGTTTTCTTATCTCAGAATAATCCTTACAAAGTAATATAACTATAGTTATATAACCGTTTTGTTATGCCGTTAATGATAGGGATAAATACGATATATGATACAAAATCTATAGTGTAAAAATACCTAATACATATAATGTAATACTACATATTATGTAATTTAATTTCATTATATATTATTATAGTTATGTATAATCCTATTTCTTTTGTTTTTGTTATTTAATTCTTATATATCTGTGTGTGTGAGAAGACCTAGTTGATCATGCACTACAATACTCTGTCACACCACGAGCATACTACCCTCGCAAGAAACCCTCTAGAGGAGTATAATAGATAAGCTGTTGAAACATTATATATCAGACGACGAATGTATGTAAACCAATTGTATTCCTTACAATGTATTGTGTATACTCTATAGTATATGTTATAGTATACTATAGCGTATACTATAGTATATACTATAGAGTGTATATATTCAATTATAATATTAAAACCTATATATATATATATATATATATATATAGGTTGTCATATTATAAATGTTATTTATCACTTATTTATTTGTATTTAAACATATATTGTATAGTACGTATAAATAATTAGTATATATATATATATATATATATAATATGTATACTTATTCTTTATATGTACTACACAATATACTATAACTATATATATATATATATATATATATTGGTAAGTGAAACTGTCATACTGTATGACACTACATATACATATACACATACATATACACATACTGTATGATACGCATATACGCACAATGCGATGATTCATTATCTTCTACCTATTGTTGTAGGAATTACGAAATACATTTGGACCAAGTGGGCGTGGCAGCGAAGGGTCAGGGAATCGGCCCTGCAGCCATAAAGCCACTATTCGCACATATCCACAAGACAATATGCCACATATTCCCAAGACATTAATCGAACAAAAGTTAATGTCATTAGAAGAAACTAATGCTCTGACAAGGAAAAATTTTCTATACCTTAATTCTAAGTTAGATGTTTCTATTAGGCGAAGGTTAAGTTGCCTACCACGTTGCAGCATCTCCTCCAAAACTATGCCACTACTAGCTTTCAAGACTGTAGCAGGAGGTAATATACATGATGGACAGGACGACCACGCTACAAAGATAGGAAAAGTTCAGGTTATATATTCCACTAACTCAGATATTCAGTTATACATATACTGAGGCATAGTTTATATATATATATATATATATATATATATATATATATATATATATATATATATATACATGTTATACTTGTTAGCCAGTTAAATTATTTAAAAAATATAGTACAAATTAAATATAATTAGTTAAAATGTATAAAATAAGAGAAAAAGTAAAAACGCCCAAAATAAAATAAAAAGCCCAAAATAAGTTATTTTGGGCTTTTCAAAATTCTTATTTTGGGCTTTGGCCCAAAATAACTGGGCCTGAACTTAAAACATGTTCGTTGGACATCTGCCTATAGTATATATATATATATATATATATATATATATATATATAGGTATACACATATATACCACGAGCATACTACCCTCGCAAGAAACCCTCTAGAGGAGTATAATAGATAAGCTGTTGAAACATTATATATCAGACGACGAATGTATGTAAACCAATTGTATTCCTTACAATGTATTGTGTATACTCTATAGTATATGTTATAGTATACTATAGCGTATACTATAGTATATACTATAGAGTGTATATATTCAATTATAATATTAAAACCTATATATATATATATATATATATATATAGGTTGTCATATTATAAATGTTATTTATCACTTATTTATTTGTATTTAAACATATATTGTATAGTACGTATAAATAATTAGTATATATATATATATATATATATATAATATGTATACTTATTCTTTATATGTACTACACAATATACTATAACTATATATATATATATATATATTGGTAAGTGAAACTGTCATACTGTATGACACTACATATACATATACACATACATATACACATACTGTATGATACGCATATACGCACAATGCGATGATTCATTATCTTCTACCTATTGTTGTAGGAATTACGAAATACATTTGGACCAAGTGGGCGTGGCAGCGAAGGGTCAGGGAATCGGCCCTGCAGCCATAAAGCCACTATTCGCACATATCCACAAGACAATATGCCACATATTCCCAAGACATTAATCGAACAAAAGTTAATGTCATTAGAAGAAACTAATGCTCTGACAAGGAAAAATTTTCTATACCTTAATTCTAAGTTAGATGTTTCTATTAGGCGAAGGTTAAGTTGCCTACCACGTTGCAGCATCTCCTCCAAAACTATGCCACTACTAGCTTTCAAGACTGTAGCAGGAGGTAATATACATGATGGACAGGACGACCACGCTACAAAGATAGGCAAAGTACAGGTTATATATTCCACTAACTCAGATATTCAGTTATACATATACTGAGGCATAGTTTATATATATATATATATATATATATATATATACATGTTATACTTGTTAGCCAGTTAAATTATTTAAAAAATATAGTACAAATTAAATATAATTAGTTAAAATGTATAAAATAAGAGAAAAAGTAAAAACGCCCAAAATAAAATAAAAAGCCCAAAATAAGTTATTTTGGGCTTTTCAAAATTCTTATTTTGGGCTTTGGCCAAATATTCATCTGCCAATATTCATTATTTATAATAATTATTTGAGAAAAAATAACCCTATTAATAAAAAAAAATTAACATACATGTCGCGTAAATTAAATGATACTATTTTTTATAATTTAAATAATAAATTATCTTCCTATAACTGGAATGAAATTTTTGAGGATGAAAATCCAGATACTGCTTTTAATTCATTTATAAATATTTTTAAATCTCTTTATGATAACTGTTGTCCATATACATCTACAAAAATACCTAATAACAAAATCAAAAATAAACCATGGATATCTTTTAGTATTCAAAAATGTATATCAAAAAAAAATGTTCTTTATAAAAAATTTAAAGTACAAAATTCGACGGATATAAAAAATAGATATATACAGTACAAAAATATACTAACTAAAATCATTAGATATTCAAAAAAAAATATTTTGAAGAAAAAATTGATAATAACGATTCTAAAAATAAGTGGAAAGTTGTAAATAAATTACTTAATCCTAATAACAATGCTAATATAAAATGTCCATTTAATAATAATTCGCCAATTGAATATAAGCAAACTGCTAATTCATTTAATGATTATTTTTGTAATATAGGTAGAAAATTAGCAGATAATATTAATATTAGAAATAGTAATAATATATACAACTTTCCATCTAAATTAGTAAATAATAATACTTTTTTCTGTTATCCTACTAATAAAACGGAAATTATAAATATAGTTGAAAATTCAAAAAATAAAAAATCAAATGATTTATTTCATATAAATATGGATATCTTGAAAAAAACAATATATGTAATTTCGCCTATTCTAGAATATCTATTTAATATTATGATATCTAAAGATCAATTTCCTAATATACTCAAGATTTCTAAAGTCATTCCATTATTTAAAAATGGAGATAAATCTAATATTACAAATTATAGACCAATTTCATTGATATCTCAATTTGCAAAGATATTTGAAAAAATTATAAAAATTAGAATGATATCTTTTATTGACAAATATGACTTAATAGATAAATCACAATTTGGTTTTCAAAAAAATATAGATACATCCGTTGCAATAAATATGTTAATGAATGACTTAATTAGAAATCTTGAGGAAAAATATATTTCTTCAATTGTTTCTATAGACCTCAAGAAAGCTTTTGATACAATTAATCATGACATTTTATTAAATAAATTATCAAATTATGGTTTTAGAGGTGTTACTTTAGATTTTTTTTAGCAGTTATTTAAATGATAGGAAACAAAAAACTGTACATTTTAATAATGAGTCAGATATAAAAAATATTAATTATGGAGTTCCTCAGGGTTCAGTTCTGGGGCCAATACTATTTATATTATTTATGAATGACTTGCATTTATTTTCTAATAAATGTTCAATTATTTTATTTGCTGATGATACTAATATTATTTTAAAAAATAAAAATATTAATAATCTTAATTCATTAGTTACTAATGAACTTATAAAATTAAAAAATTGGCTTATTATGAATAAATTAACAATAAATATTGAAAAATCTTGCTATATAATAATTGATAATATAAATAAACATTATTTTGATAATAATATTTATATTGATAATAAACTATTAAATAGAGTAGAATGCTATAACTTTTTAGGAATGTATATTGATGATAAACTTAACTGGAAAGCTCACATTGATTATATTTGCAAAAGAGTATCAAAATTCATTGCAATATTACATAAACTCAAATTTTCATTAAGTATAAAATCACTTAAATTATTATATAATGCTTTTATCCTACCTAATCTTAGCTATTGTATAACTATATGGGGTAATACGTATAAATCAAATATAAATAGGATTATTATATTACAAAATAGAGCTATACGTGCTATTTATAATTTACAAAATAGAATTAATACTGATGAATTTTATAATTCTTTAAATATTTTGAAATTTAAGGATATATATAAATGTAAAACAATATTAATTATGTATGATGTTTTAAATAGTAAATCAACATCTCCATATAAATCTATATTTTTTCTAAAAAAAAATAACTATAGTCAAAGAAGTCAATATAAATTTATAATACCATCATATAGGTTACAAATAAAATATTTTAGTATATTTTATAACGGACCTATATTATGGAATAATTTAGAAAATTCTTTTAAAACTTATCTATCGAAATCAGTATTAAAACGGAATTTGAAAAAACGATATATAAATCACTATCTATAATACAATTGTATGTACTATACATCTATAGATTAATTGAAATTTTTGAATAGACATATTAACTAATGATAACACTTTGACTAAGGATACATATTTAACTAATGGTAACTCTTTGACTAAGGATACATATTTAACTAATGATAATTATTAATAAATGAGAACTATTAAACTAAGGATATTTAAACTTTAGAATTTACATAAATATATTTTTTAATATATAAAAAAAACCATAAAATAAAATATTATTTTTTAAACCCTTTAACTGTTTTTAAAACCTTTAACTTATGTGTATTTTTAATATTTTATTTTTTAATTTAAATTTTCTTGAGGTCTATATAATTAATATGAAATTGTAAGTTATTATTTTTGTGTATTGTATTATTATTGTATATTAAGTGTGGTTGTAGTTGTATAGCTTTGTATTGTGTTTTTTACATTTTTTTAATTACCTAATTATTTTGTTTTAATTTTGATTATATTTTAATTATTTTATTTATTTATCTTATCTCACATTTTATTTACATGATGAATGGCATTATGGGGAGTTTTTTAAAAATATTTATATTGTTTAACAATTTAAAAAAGTAATCTATATGAATATACATTTATAGTAACATTTTAACTATTTTATATTGTGTTTTTTTGGTGACGGAGTGTCTGATGTTTTTGTAATTGTGTGGTATGGTACGTGTCGGGGAAAGGGATATACTTTTACTGAGAGGAAATTATTGCCAGTTTTCTTATTATTGGCACAAATAGGATCCCTAAGGCATTGGACCTGACGAACCCATACCCCTGAAGTTGATACACCATATATCCTCATTAATTTCAATTACTGTTGGCTACTCTGGTTATAATTTTAATGATTAAATATATCGTATTTTTATAAGTGTATTATTCTAATAGATTACTAAATAATTAAATTTTATTTATAATTTGTTTTTTAACATATATTTTTGTATATATTTTGTGTATATATTCTATATACATATATATTTCTTTTACTAACTTTAACTCTAAATATTTTATTTATTTTTATTTTACTTTTAATATAATTTTCTCCTCATAATTGTCCTATAGGAAAGTGAAATAGATAAACGACTAGATAAGCATAGCGCTTCTTCGTTTACCATGGTCATACCTACATTCTGATTATTATTATTATTATTATTATTATAATTATATATATATATATTTTATAGAAATAATATATTGATATGAAAATATCGTTGTTTTATTTAATAACTCATTATTTTATTTATATAATTTTATCAAATAAGATTGCATCCTTTTAGTTATTTTTTTAATTTTGTAAAAATGTATCAAATTGCCTATTATTTTTTATCATATATATTTGTATAATTATTTTCCATTCTCGAATAATTAACAGGGTAGAACTAGATAAGCCTTGCTTTTTTTGTACCCAGTAGTTCGCTACATCTTCTGAGTTATATATAGGTAATACTTTATATAAACATACATGTAAATACATGCAAATACATGTATTGTAAAATATCACAACATATATATATATATATATATAATAAAAATATGTATGTGAGTGGATACAACTGACACATTGTATATATATATATATACTTCGTTGTAACAACTAATTATGCAGTTTCAACACGAGAAACTTCGACTTCACTTCGACTTCACGGTCACGTGTGAGGATGACCTACTGAACTTAACCCCGCAAGAACCGAAAGACTCTCCTCCTATACTACGATAATCAGGGAATGTTGATACGTCTTTTAAGAAGACTTACATTATATATATAGTATTTCTTTCAAGTGATGATTACATTTAAAGTGTGAACGTATATATATATATATATATATATATAAGTTCACACTTTAAATGCAATCATCACTTGGAATAAATATATACAAATTGTTCTATATATATATAGAAATCAGATAATATAAATTAGTTATCTTTCTAAATTAAAATTTTATCGCCATATTGTTATGACATATAGTCATTTACTGATGACATTAATTTTTCCATAATAAAATTATATGTAAGTTTAATGGTATAATATGATATAGCCTATAGGCTTTAATATATTAATGAATATAATAATTTTTAGTTAAAATAAAAAGCATTAATTTATCACAATTGCGTGTGTATTTAAGATTATACTTGATGTGATATCATTTGACTAAACTTGATATAAAGTAACGCCATCTAGTGGATTAATTCCATCTGATATAAATAATAACTTTATTATTATTCGAAGAAGGGGTATAGGGTACTAGAATGATATTTTATATATTGGTGATATCATAATATAATGTGTATATTTCTAATGCAAAATCTATAATAGAAATAATGTATTAGTTTTATTTAATTATTATAAAAAAAAAGTTATGACCATATTTGTTCAATAAAAAATGGGTAACAAATGTTACATGTTGTAGATAGAAATTATGAACGTTGTAATTTATTTATAATACATATTATAATATAACTCATTCAATAATAAATGATTTTAAAAAAATGTATGAAAATAATTGAAAATTATTTGTAAAATTGTCCACACAAATTTCGAAAACTTCAAATTATTTTAAAATTATTTGTAATATATTTTATAATTTTCCATACTATAGTATCCTATCCTATAGGATGGAAATTAGAGCCATTTGGTTATAATTGAATAACACCTAGGTTTCTGGATAATATGAGTCTCAGCAAAAAAAAATATATATATAATTACAAAAAACCTGATATATTAAATTATGTTTCTTTATATGTTAAAGCGTTTTCTTATCTCAGAATAATCCTTACAAAGTAATATAACTATAGTTATATAACCGTTTTGTTATGCCGTTAATGATAGGGATAAATACGATATATGATACAAAATCTATAGTGTAAAAATACCTAATACATATAATGTAATACTACATATTATGTAATTTAATTTCATTATATATTATTATAGTTATGTATAATCCTATTTCTTTTGTTTTTGTTATTTAATTCTTATATATCTGTGTGTGTGAGAAGACCTAGTTGATCATGCACTACAATACTCTGTCACACCACGAGCATACTACCCTCGCAAGAAACCCTCTAGAGGAGTATAATAGATAAGCTGTTGAAACATTATATATCAGACGACGAATGTATGTAAACCAATTGTATTCCTTACAATGTATTGTGTATACTCTATAGTATATGTTATAGTATACTATAGCGTATACTATAGTATATACTATAGAGTGTATATATTCAATTATAATATTAAAACCTATATATATATATATATATATATATATAGGTTGTCATATTATAAATGTTATTTATCACTTATTTATTTGTATTTAAACATATATTGTATAGTACGTATAAATAATTAGTATATATATATATATATATATATAATATGTATACTTATTCTTTATATGTACTACACAATATACTATAACTATATATATATATATATATATATATTGGTAAGTGAAACTGTCATACTGTATGACACTACATATACATATACACATACATATACACATACTGTATGATACGCATATACGCACAATGCGATGATTCATTATCTTCTACCTATTGTTGTAGGAATTACGAAATACATTTGGACCAAGTGGGCGTGGCAGCGAAGGGTCAGGGAATCGGCCCTGCAGCCATAAAGCCACTATTCGCACATATCCACAAGACAATATGCCACATATTCCCAAGACATTAATCGAACAAAAGTTAATGTCATTAGAAGAAACTAATGCTCTGACAAGGAAAAATTTTCTATACCTTAATTCTAAGTTAGATGTTTCTATTAGGCGAAGGTTAAGTTGCCTACCACGTTGCAGCATCTCCTCCAAAACTATGCCACTACTAGCTTTCAAGACTGTAGCAGGAGGTAATATACATGATGGACAGGACGACCACGCTACAAAGATAGGAAAAGTTCAGGTTATATATTCCACTAACTCAGATATTCAGTTATACATATACTGAGGCATAGTTTATATATATATATATATATATATATATATATATATATATATATATATACATGTTATACTTGTTAGCCAGTTAAATTATTTAAAAAATATAGTACAAATTAAATATAATTAGTTAAAATGTATAAAATAAGAGAAAAAGTAAAAACGCCCAAAATAAAATAAAAAGCCCAAAATAAGTTATTTTGGGCTTTTCAAAATTCTTATTTTGGGCTTTGGCCCAAAATAACTGGGCCTGAACTTAAAACATGTTCGTTGGACATCTGCCTATAGTATATATATATATATATATATATATATATATATATATATATATATATATATATTTTATAGAAATAATATATTGATATGAAAATATCGTTGTTTTATTTAATAACTCATTATTTTATTTATATAATTTTATCAAATAAGATTTGTTATTTTTTTAGTTTTGTAAAAATGTATCAAATTGCCTACTATTTTTTATCATATATATTTGTATAATTATTTTCCATTCTCGAATAATTAACAGGGTAGAACTAGATAAGCCTTGCTTTTTTTCTACCCAGAGGTTCGCTACATTTTCTGAGTTATATATAGGTAATACTTTATATAAACACACATGTGCACATACATGTAAATACATGCAAATACATGTATTGTAAAATATCACGACATATATATATATATATATATATATATATATATATATATATATATATATATATATATAATAAAAATATGTATGTGAGTGGATACAACTGACACATTGAATATATATATACTTCGTTGTAACAACTAATTATGCAGTTTCAACACGAGAAACTTCGACTTCACTTCGACTTCACGGTCACGTGTGAGATAAACGACCTACTGAACTTAACCCCGCAAGAACCGAAAGACTCTCCTCCTATACTACGATAATCAGGGCATGTTGATACGTCTTTATAAGAAGACTTACATTATATATATAGTATTTATTCCAAGTGGTGATTACATTTACAATGTGAACGTATATATATATATATATATATATATATATAAGTTCACACTTTAAATGTAATCATCACTTGGAATACATATATAAAAATTGTTCTATATATATATATATATATATATAGAAATCAGATAAATTAAATTAGATAACTTTCTAAATTAATATTTTATCGCCATATTGTTATGACATATAGTCATTTACTGATGAAATTAATTTTTCCATAATAAAATTATATGTAAGTTTATGGTATAATATGATATAGCCTATAGGCTAATATATTAATGAATATAATAATTTATAAAGTTAAAATAAAAAGCATTAATGTATCACAATTGCGTGTGTATTTAAGATTATACTTGATGTGATATCATTGGACTAAACTGGGTATAATGTAACGCCATCTAGTGGATTAATGTAACATTTTATGGTGGCCACATTACCCGCAATAGGTGGCCACCAGATATAAATAATAACTTTAAAGTTATTCGAATATGGGATATATATAGGGTACCTATAGGGTACTAGGATGATATTTTATATATTGATGCTATTATAATAAAATGTATATATGTGTAATGCTTATCAAATTCTATAATAGAAATCATGTATTAGTTTTATTTAATTATTATTAAAAAAAATGTATGACCATAATTGTGCAAAAAAAATGGGTAAATGTTGTTATATGTTGTAGATAGAAATTATGAACGTTTTAATATTATAGCATAACTCATTCAATAATACATATTTTATAATGAAATTAACAGAATATATTTATTATATATATAGAATTATAAATATTTATAGAAATACCAAAATTATCATAACTTATGACTGCATAAATACTGAATAAACAACCATATTATATACTACATTCATTTTGTCATATTAATTTCCTGTAAATTCATGTAAATTACACTCATATACTTATGTATATATATATATATATATATATATATATATATATATATTTATATTTTATTATAAATAAATTTTTTTAATTAAATTTAAGTTAAAATAATTTTTATTTTTTCCAAAATTTCGTGGAAAATCGAAAAAAAAAATGATAAAAATAATATCTTATATAAAAATATATAATTCAAACTATAGTTACAGATATAACTACAAAAAAATGTTTAATGATGATAAATCGAAATTTCAAATATGTCCTATAGTAAATATTTCCTATAAAATATATTTCATATTTCCTCCATGTTAAAATTCCTCTTCATGTTAATTTGTAATGAGGTGACACATCTCCAATAATTAATTTTTTTTGTATTCAATTTATTATGTTATCTAGTTCATACAAAAAGAAAGAATGCAATATTTATGATAAATTTACCGAACGTGTTTATATATTTACTATGCGAGTGTATATATATAATCGTATTTTCATATACGATATAGTTAGATAGTAATAGATAATATATATTAGATAGGTCAAGGAAGTTCCTTGAAGTAGCTACTACCATGTGTATCATGCCAGTCAGGTACATTACATCACATATCATTGTCATTATAATCTAACTCAACCATTATAATGACACAAATAGTGACATTTACAGTAGTGTTTAATGCCTTTAACAAGAAACTTTTAGAAATATTAGCTTGCTTAATGATTTTTATGTATCAACACATAATTATAATTAGTTGCAAAATAAATATCATCTAGGTATACATTGCACTTAAATTAACTATATAGGTTATTAACTACCTATTATCTTGTTATAATTATGTGGCAATATATTATTAATTAAAATAATAAAATAAATATATTTGAATTACACAGGTATATATATATATATTACGTGAATACAAATTATAATTGTCTATAATTATCGATGATTTCATAATTTAATAATATGGAAAAGTTAAACAATTTTAAATATAAATAAAACATCGTTATGGGTAGTTTATAAAAAGCCTACCCATATATATATATGCATATAGACACTATTAGATATATTATATTCTATAGCTATGCTATATTGCATGATTTGTTATCATATATTAACTGCTAAAATCTGTACTAGCGTTTCACTTTAGTGGTATGTTTACTTTCACCTACATTCGTTTGTTTATTACATTAGTCGCGTATTCGGCACTTCTCTGCATCGATTTGAAATACAACCTAATGAAAATAAATATTAAATAATTAATAAAGAAAATTAGATATATATTAATATAATAATTATAAAAATAATAACAATAAAATTAATATTATGTAATACATTATTTGAACGTTGTCATTAAAACATTAACATATATACGTTATACCTACGTTATTTTAATATAATTATGATTATTAGCCCACCTACAAATTTGAAATATAATATTATTATTAATTAATTCAGAATCATATGATTCTATATAATTCGATATAATATTATATTAGTTAATATAAATAAACATATAATATTACCAATATAAATATACATTTACCTACTAAATATAAATTATTATCGAAACTCGACTAACGTACGTAAATAGTAATGCTGAATGAATATTAATTATGAGTTACCATAGTTAAAAAATAACAATACTTACATAAACATATGTGTACATTTTTGATTGGATAATAAAAATCGCTATATAATTCGACGAATTAAAATTATTTAATATAAATAGATTATATAGGTATACTGGTATTTATAATAAACTTAAATATGAAAACATATAGAAAACCTATATATATATATATATATATATATATATATATATATATATATATATATTAAATGTATATATAGGTATTATGTATTAGGTATTATTGGTATTAACTGTATATATATATACAGTTAATATATATATATATATATATATATATATATATATACCTATAGGTATTATGTATTAGGTATTATTAAGTATTATGTCAACCTTGTACAACACGTCACCTCCTACCCATGTCCATGGTAATACTTTAGACCTAATAATTTCACCCAAAACTAATAACATTATCACTGACCATTCCATCGGACCACTCTTCTCCGACCACTACCTCATATTCCTTACCCTTAGTCACCTGAAACAAACCAGACCCTTCACTACCAGAATATCACGCACAATAAATCCTATCTCAAACATCACTCGCCTACTACATTTGCCTGTTACAATAACTTAAAAAATCTCCACCGAAAAGCTATTTCTACCGCCAAACCTTATCACATCACCCACACATTTGATAAACTCGCTAATGACAGTAAGTCTGAAATGAAAACCTTTCCACCACCCTTTCTACCCTTCCCACAAAAATTGTAATCTCCCCACTTGATCAAATCATCTCCATCTCAAATCTACCTCGTCAACCTCATCCCTTGACCCTCTTCCCTCCCAATAGTAAAGTAGATAATTAACATTATTGCAACTCCCCTTTATCAAATCATTTGCGGTTCACTTTCATCCGACTCAATCTCTCTCGATTTCAAAAAAAGTAATCATCACCCATATCCTTAAAATGCTCCACCATGATTATCTTTCTCCCTCCAATTACCGACCCATCATTAACCTCTCAATCCACTCTAAGATCCTCGAAAGCGTAATTTCATCCCAACTTATCACATACCTTACAACCAATAACATCCCCAACATCTTTCAGAGTGCCTAACTTCCCCACAAATCCACCGAATCCGCGCTTACACTCATTACCTCTGACTTACTCTCTGGTCTAAACAATAACCGTTGCTCCATACTCGTCCTCCTTGACATGTCTTCCTCATTTGATACCATTGGATACCATTAACCAGAACGTATTCATCCACCAACTGTCCACATTTGCATTACTGGCATCGCCCTCAATTGGTTCACATCTTACATTTACAATCGTTATTCCACTTTTAGGATCAACTCACACTCATCCCCCCAGTGGGGGGCCCCCACCCGATTTATCACCCATGGTGTTCCCCAGGATTCTGTTATTGGTCCTCTCTGTTTTAACATTTACCTCCTCCCCTTGTTCCAAATCTTTACCGACTACCCAAACATTTCCTTTCATACCTACGCCGATGACCTTCAACTCTACATGAACTGCACCGACTGCCCACTCATGCCTGCAACCGACTATCATCCTTAATAAACTCTATACACCAATGGCTTACTTCCAACTCCCTTAAAATTAACCCCACAAAAATCGAAGCTATCTTTCTCCACCTACCTTTACGACGTATTGAAGTAGAAACGTAGAGCCTCTTCCTCTACCCTCACTGAACCACCCCTATCTTACTAAACATGACTACCTTCTCCTATTCTGTCCGTAACCTTGGCCTACACACCGACTTCACTCTTTCCCTTGATACTCACATTGCCCACATGCACAAATCCATCCACTACAACTTAAACTGCTTCCGCATAATTCGACGTTCCATTCCCTTCCCCATTGCTGTTACCATCGCATCCTCCTATATACTCACTCTATTCGACTATGTCAACAACATATTATTCAATCTCCCCTCATATAGACTTATTAAACTGCAACGTCTTCAAAATGGTGTAGTACGTTGCGTCCATTATACGTTAAAAGTATTGGTGATAGAAACATTGTCGTACATCTTGTTGTTTTCAAAATGTTCCTTGTTTATACTGTTTAGAATGGCTACATTTATAAGTTATCGTAGGTGGTTTAAAATATTTAATATATATATATATATATATTTAAAGTATTTTAAGAATATTATAATATGCATACCAGAAGCGATTACAATATTTCATATAATCGATAAAGGTGTGGAACAAGTTTGTTTTTCCATTCTAATTCTACATTTGTTCGAATTTATGTTCCAAGTTCTTCCGTTCCGGAACCTACATATTCCACAGATAAAATGAGTTCAACTTGTGGATACAGCTGTATCCGTGGATTGACTATAATCATTGGAAACTACTATTATTATTCTATTATTTTAACACTGTTTAAATATAATATATATATTAACAATACAATATTGTATATTCTATATAGAAAATATGATAATTAATAACGTACACTGTACGTCGTACAGCCGTTACTGAATAAATAAGTATGTAGCTTAGATTTAAAGCTAATCGTAGTATTACTACTATAGTAATATACGTAATTATGTAGGATAGAATAGGGACTTATTTTTCCATTTATTTGGACCGTCGATACTAAATGTTTTGAACGGTCGAAGATTGACGCCATTCGCTTCCAATCGATCTAAAGGAAGTGTTGTAAGCGTCCTTGTATTTGTGAATATATTAATTCAGATAAATTTGAACTCGTATAATAGGCATAGATATAGAGTACCAGATATATGGTACTCTAAATCTATGATAATAGGTAAGGTGTACAATTCATACTATACGTTTGTATTTCATAACACATATGAGCAAGATATCCTATATTCGAGGCTATAGAAGATATTGCTATGAGCCAATGCAGTTTCTTCATCTGACCAGTGATAGGTATACATATCGTTATGGATAGTTATAGATCATTCTAACTGATCTTTTTGGAAATTTATAACGTTTCTATATATATATAAGCAAGGAGATATATAACCTGATATAACTAAGATTAATTAGTGGAATATTATAATAGTCTAAGATAGGTAATACAAGAAAAATGACTAGTACAGGTTTTAAAAGTGATGGATTAGAGAATATTATTGACAGTAAATAGGAAAATATGTATTTCGTAAAATTGTAATAAATGATCAACATCGTGATTTATATTAAAATAACACTTATATTGTGAAGTTTTGGGTGAGATCACGAATTTGTGTATTGAATATACATTTTTTATTGCAAGTATATTTACTTTTATTTGAGTTTTTAAACCTTACACCTTTCGGTTTTACTATATATATATTTAATTATAAATAAAGTGATATAATTTATTTAATTATAGAAATCCGTATTTAAATAATATAAATTAATAATTATAGATAGAGCTATATATAATAATAAAGAAAAATAGTTTAATATACATTAATTTATAACAATACATTTTTAAATAATATTTAAATCGAACATTTTTTCAAAGTATTTTATGATTAGAAATTATCCTATAGGACTAGATTATAATCCTACAAATAAGTTTGTTTCATAATGTAGACGCTGCTACATAGAAATCTCTTGAACATATATGCTTAGTAACTCGTATGATAATAAATAGGGTTCATGTAGATCTCAATTGTCTAGTCAGCTTTCTAAATATCAACATATTATAAACGTACGAAGGTTTTTTTTATTGACAAACTTCTGTACTATATATAATAATCTATATTTAGTAAATATTATTTACACATTTTATAGAAATTTAAAAATATAAATGTAATTAAATATGACGATATAAGATTATGACGATGAATTTTATATATATATATAACAGGTAGCGTTTCTGGCGACCATTTTTAATCTATTCGTTAACTATCTTCGTATAGTTATGGTGGATCTTCATACTTCTTTTGAATACTCCATATTCCAATCTGGGAATGATCAGTGCTTGAACCAGGACTTTAGCTGAGGTATATCAATACCTTTTCAGATATCTCTTCTTTCTCTGGTGGTAATTTGAATTTCTTATATAGTTCCTGTAGGTGTGTTTATCAATAGAAAAAAATAAGATAACGAATAAGTATTTATAATTTATATTTAAGATTCTCCTTGTTTATATATATATATATATAATTAAATGGGGGTGAATGAGTTATATGTATTAGCTTTATTGTGATATGCAGTTCATAAGTTTGTGTAGTTTAGTTAACAGTAAGTTTATCTCATAAAATGTATTCTTGATTATGATTGGAAAAATATATATATAATAGGGTGTCGTTAACATAAAGAGGCTGGTTAATATTTTAAATACACTTGTATTAGTAATATAGACAGAGAAAAGTAAATTACCTAGTATGCTTCCCTGTTCATATTTTGTAAATGGGAGTCACATATTTTATTTTAGTATACTTCTATTTTTTAAATATGAATGTATTAGTTTTAAAGGACTAACTATAATATCAATACTTTTCAGTTTACAATTAAGTATATTGTGATGAATAGTTTCGAAAGCTGATGAGTTAGGTAGTATAAATTGTTTATTCTGTAGTCATTGTAAGTAAATAATCATGTATGAATAATATATACTGTATTTTGATATTCTATATATTTAGATAAGGATTATGCAGTTTAAATTTATCAAGAATTGTATTAAATGAAATAATACACTTAATTAATATAGATAATTTAGATTTGATATAGGCAGTTATTATTATCTAAAGATCAAGTTTCATTATTATGGATATATGTAATGCATGATATTTTTAAGCAGTCAAATAATAAAAATTATTACACTATTATTTTGTAATTAAATTTTAAATAAATATAATATTTCCTAAATTTATGATCGGAAATCTTAATAAACTATAGCTAATTTTGTTCTTTTCTAATTATATTCTATTTCTCACATTATTATCTGAAATGTATGTACTTTTATTTTGTGCCTACCTTTATAAGCTTGTTTTTAATTAATTCATAAATGCCTTTTAAATATCTATTTATAATATCACAATTCATCCTATTATTGATAAAGTAATCACTTACTAAATATAGTGTGTTTATTTTATGAAATGAATATATTTTATACATATTATAATTTTGTTTCTTCATTTTATTTAAATTATACTATATTAAGATAAATACTACCATATTAATTATGACTTTAATACTACCATTATATTTTAATCTCAAATACAAATTAATATATATTGAATATTTTAATAAAAATATGGATACAAAATACTTAAAATTAGGATCTGTATAGAATAATATGGCCAAACTTTTTAGATCAAAATACTTTTGATATTTGTCACAATTGTATACATGATAAACTTATATGGAATATGCACATTTATTATGATATATATATATATATATATATATATATATATATATATAAAAATTAGTTGTTTTTAGAATTTTAAAGTATACAAAGATATATGCAAAATATTTTAAATTTGATCATAGCAATTTTAATCAAAATAAACGGGGACCATATTCAATATTCTCTGAAATTAGAATGAATTTAATTAAGTGTAATATTCTTATATATGAAATAGTATCTATATAATTATGCAATGATAACAATATTAATTTAATAGGTTTAATATTAATTATTAGTAAATAAGTAAATATGAAAATCTAATAATAATAAATCATCCACATTAGTGAAATTATAATCATTTATATGTAAATATATATATATATATATATATATATATATATTATTTTATATATTTATAATATTTGATAAAAAATAACTAATTATTTAAAGTTTATATACATATATAATTATTGAATAGAATATAATAGTATACGTATATACAAAATAATATAAAAGATATATCTAATAGTATTAAAATCATCTAGAAGACTGGTCTCACGCACGCTAATATCTAATGATATTTAGATAAGTCCCTTGCGCTTCTTATAGTCACTGAGATTGAGAGATCTCCTTTGAGGAGCCGGTGTGCTCGTCTTGTTCGCTTTAGTTGACAGTTCCATCGCAGTGGCTGTGTAAGGAGGAGGAGGAGTAGGTTATGTGGCCCCGGTGTTATGTATTAATAGTATGTATGTTGTGCAGTGATTGACAGTAACTCTTTTCACACGGGTTTATAATGAGCAAAGTAATTTATTGAAAGTTAGAAATAAATAATATAGATTTTTTTAACGTTGAAATTTATAGTGAAAAGTTATATACTATAATTGTGTGAAATATACCATATCCGATTGATTTAAAATATTGTGAATTATAAGAATATAATGAATGAATGAATTTATTTACCGAATATTGGCTATAATAATCGGAGGGATACACAGAAGCTATGTTAGCTTATCTAAGGATACCCTTAATACAATAATAATAATAATAATAAAATATAATACGTGATTATTGTATATTGTATAGATATTGTAATATACTAACTTATAGGAAGCTGTACATCTATTGTTATATCAAAGTCATGTACATCAAATAGATCGTGTTTCTTAACTGGGCTACTCTTAGATTTCCCCTTAGAACTTGTAGGGGTCTGTAGTTAGATTAGGTATAGATCATTAGCTAGGGCTTTCAAACATGTATTATACGTAGTGGCAATACTCACATATGCAATCAATGTGTGTCTATCATATATATATAAATTAGAATAAATACGTATTAATTATAATATAAATTAAATAATTTTGATGTTTTTAATAATTAATAATTATAATTATTCATTAATAAATAATTTATCATCTGATCAATAAATAAATTTTTATATATTCAGTATTAAAATGGTATTTTACTATAAATTTGATAATATATTTATCATTTAAAATTATGAAATATTAACATGAATCTCTTATTATTTGATAACAAATTATCAATATTTTATAAAAGTAAACACTTGATATACAAATTTGTTATTTAATATATTTTTAATAAAATAAATGTGTATTGTTGTTATTTACTGAAAATTTTAATTAATTAATGGATATTCTATAATGAATAAATAATGAATAAATTATAGTGATATATTTAGAAAAATTATTGAATATTCACTATATATACTATACATTATATACTATATTTACTATACAGTAAAACCTCTCTATAAGAAACTATTTTTGTTCAGTACTTTTTTTCTTATAGAGAGGTTTTCTTATAAAGAGGTTTTTACTTTTCCAATGATTTTAAGAATTAATTTATAATTGAAAATGCATTATATAACCTATAAGTTATATATATATATATATATATAGTATATTTATTGTGTATACTGTTTTAAATGTATACTGTATTGTTTGCACTTAGACATGTTAATACATAATGACATTTTATTAGATTTACATTAGAAATTATAAATTATGAATCATCATTGATGAATATAATATAATGAATATTAATTATAATAATCTATCATTTAATAATTAATTGTATCAGCAATACATTTAAGGATATAATAACATTTATTAATTAATTATAATAAATTTATGGATATACAATAACATTTATTAATTAATTTTAATAAATTCAAGAATAAAATAACATTTATTACGTAACTTTAATAAATACATGGATATACAATAATAATTATTAATTAATTTGTATTCATTTGGAGCTATTTATGTAATATAATATTTTTAAGAAAAAAATATATCTTATATAATAATTAATTTCTATAATTGTTATCAATATACAATAATCCTATTTATATATATTTATTTTGTATACAATAAGTTTATTATAAAGAGGTTTTTCTTATATTGTTCTTATAAGATTTTTTTATAGAGGTTTTTTAATGTGGAAAAGGTTGAATTCCAACCAAATGTGTGAACAATGTTCTTATAAAGAGGTTTTTCTTATAAAGAGGTTTCTTATAGAGAGGTTTTACTGTATATATAATTATGCATGTATGTGAATGTGAATATGAGCTTATATAATCTTAAATACATATTATATGGATATGTATATTTTATTACATAATACAATGTAATCAAAGATTTTCCGAAGGAAAGATATAACACTTACGCGAAATCGTGTAATTCGAATTTGTATACAAAATACCCTGGTGCCACCTATAGTGGGTTACTTTTAGAAATTATGCGTTGTTTATAATGTAAATTCATATTTAACTATTCACTTTTAAAATATTAAATAATATGCTTCAAATTAATATTTATATGAATGATGAAAACTAAGTGTTCATTACTAATATATAACAAACAAATATGATATTTATGTTTTAAATTCTATAAGTATATATTTAGTAAGTAAAAGTTAATTTATATTTCATGTAATTTAATAGAGCAATGAAAACATTGTTGTATGCAAACAGAGCCGAACCTAAATCTATTTCAGTGATTTCGATACTACTGCTAGCAGCGGCTGGGTATATTACTAAATTACGTTGCATGCATAGGGAGTGTTATATCTTTGCTTCGCAAAATCTTTGATGTAATATTAGTATTATTAATAATAATGTATTTTTAAATTATGATAAATAATTTAAAATGAAAAAAATATTAAATTTTTTTTTTTAATGCCCAATAAATTTATATAATGATATATATTTTATGTAAAAAATATATAATTAATTTAAATATAAAAAAATGGTCTTGATTTTTAAATTCTCAATTTTAACTCTCATTCAAAGTATATATTTAATGTTATATTTTAGTTATAATATGTATATAATAGAATAGATTATATATATGTATATGTTGCACTGGAGCTATTTTTCTTCTAATGACATGTAAATACAATGTAATTAAGTATGGATTATGGTGAATAAGTACATTTGTTTTAGATTTAAATATAAATTTGTGTAATAAAATGATGTAATTAATGATTATACAAATGAATTATTATAAAAAGATTAAATTAAAATTTATTCTGTAACCTAAAAAATAAAAATTATTAAATACTTATTATGTAAATATTAAAAATAAATTGTTTAATTAAATTTTGTTGTAATATTTATTTTGTCTAGCAAATAATAATTATAAAACATATATTATGATTACATTATTAAATATTAAAGAATTTGTGCAGAATATAAATATAAATAAAATAATAGATTACAGTTTGATAAAAAATCTTAATAATTAATAGTAAGGTTATTGTGTTGAGGTATTGGGAGGTGGGGTTAAAGGGCAAAGGTTATAAAGACTAACCTCATCCATCATATCTGTGTAACCAGTACCGTGTCTCTTTTCCTGTAAATCATAATATTAAAGTAGTATTATATAATATAAAATATCTAAAGCAAAATCATTGGAAATTTATTATTATTCAATAATAAATTAAGTAATATTGTATTAAATATAATATTGTATAAATAATATACAAATACATTCACATTCAATATATTATGAACACACGTATACATGTATTATCTATATAAATACTGACATGGGGATTGTTTGCCAGGTGTTCAGCTAGTTCTAAATCCTTCCTCTCCTCTTCAAGCTTAATCAACAATTGTTGTTCTTTCGTCTATTTCGAAAACATCGTTAACGTATTATATAATCCATAATTTAATAATATATAATAACATATTTACAAATTCTTTATAAAGTTTGAAATAAAATTTACGCGCACTTGAATATATTAAGTGATTGACCTCTAATAAGCCTAAATACAATACGATGACCTTGGTAACGAGTGTTGGCCTACATCTGCGTCTAGTGAACGGATCTTGTTTGTATTCCTGCATGTCTTTGTAGTCTTGTTTAGCAGCTGCTTCTGCTTCTACGTGATTTCTTTGCCGATTTCTCTGATTGATATAACTAAAATATGGGTCAATATAATCCTGTTTCAGTATGTATTTATAATAATGAGAGAATAATACACTGTTATTAATTACGGTAATACATTATATATATATTATATAGTTGGTTAATATTTTATTATTCAATATTCATTTAGAATAGTACAAATTAGAACATGTGTTTAATAGTAAACACGGAAAATAACGTATTTATAAATATATATAAAATACAAGATATTTTAATTATATTATTAAACTCTATAATGTCTTTACTTTTAGAACTAATACACTAATTCCTATATATTATTTAGCATTTTATGTTTGATATTAATAGATTTTTATAATATAAAAAAATTAATAATTTAAAATATAAATTCATATTTTCAAAATTAACTAAAATAATAGGTTTCATCGAAAATAACATGCACAAATTGAAAATAAATACTAACAAATATATTATTTGATTAAAGAAAATTAGTAAAATAGAAGAATCAATCAAATAGTAAGCTCCAAATGTATTAGAACCTCACAGAACTGATATTCTTAGATCTGATTCTATCGAGCTCAGAAGCTCGTTCTTCTAAGTCATCCAACTGCTTCTGTATACGATCTTTTGTCTCCTCTTCACCTTCCACTTCTGCCATTTCTCTTTTTTTTATTAAGATGGTTTTCTCAAGAGCAAAATTTGTGGGATTCTTTTTGAATTTCTTCTTAGATTCTACAATCTGTATTAAATAAATATTTGTAAATTGTCGAGTATCCTTATTAATGAATAATAGATACATTATAATAGTAACTTGTTCAATTAAAGTTATATTATTAATTGAAATAAATATTATAGTTAGATAATATAGGAAAATGTATTTGTTTATAAATTAATATTTATTTTTTATACAAAATATGAGTAATATAAATATTAAAATAAAATTTTAAATTGAACACATTTTTAAATATAATTAATTCTTAAAATCAGGGTTGATGATTTTTCGGTTTTTTTATAAAAAGAAAATTTATTATTTATATTGTAATTTTTAAATGTATAGGCATAATGGAAGAGTTGGAATCGTAGAATCTATTATTTTTAATTGATATTCATTTTACGAGTATATTATATAATATATATACTACCGAGCAAGCTCGACATAGTAAAAAAATATAATAAGTTTAATAAGTTGATCAAGTATTAAAAACCATTATTATGAAATAATTATAAATGAGTAGATATAATTTTAAATCATACAATTTTATGATAAATTTGAATCATATTAGTTAGGATAAGTTACAGTATACTAAAGTAATACTTTACATTATATTATTTAGTAAAATTATTAAGTTTGGTGATATTTTGCTATAATATATAAATAACTATTATTACTATAAAAATGTATTACTATAAAAATGATCTCTTTACACATTTCGATATATAAATAATTCATAATTATTGTATACTAGGCATGTAAGTGTAATTAGATGAGTCCTACCCACTCTCTGATATAACATATAATTTAGGTTATTATAACTTATAATAACTTATAATAAAAAAGTTAAATTTAAAAAAAAATGCAAAAACCATTAATACCATAGTTTTTTCAACTAGAAAAAACGGTTAAAAAAAACCCATTTGAACAAACCAATTAAATCAACCAAATCAACCATAAGTATAATTATATTTTAATAATAATTAAAAAAAATATTGATATAATTATTTTATTAAATTATAAATTCGATATGTATTCGATATTGTTTCTCATATTTTTGTTTATATATTATATTTTGTAATAGATACTTTTGAAAAAATCCACTTTTTTATAATTATATTTTGTTTATTAATTACAATCTAAATCTTAGAATATTTTTCATTTTATATTGTAAATTCAAAATATATTTTATAAATATTAATTATATAATTTATATATTCATTTACATGAAATATTTATAATGACATTTTAAAATATAAAAAAAAACATTTATAAAATATTGTAATATTTAATTAATCATTACACTCTGCATCTTACCTACTAGGTAAGTTAATTACAGTAAAGTAGTAAACTACTATTTTCATTGTTTTTTAGTTTTGTTAATAAAAAAACCATGGTTTATTTGATTTTTTATGTACAATTAAATATTAATAATAGCATAGATTACGTATATTATATAAAGTTATTCATTTAATCAACAAGCTTGGTCGAAAGCAAAATATATATTAGAAAGAATTTACTGAAATAAATAACAAATCTTTATATATAGTAATACTTTTTAATATAATATACATGAAATATCTAATAATATTCTTAGAAGTATTTATTACAAATAACATTCATATAAAAATTTATTTATAAACATTATTTAGTAAATAAAAAAACAAATATTCTTGACAAAAAAATCAAAAAACCAACAACATGTGTATACAAATTTGTCTTTTATGCAAGTAAAACTAACTTAAAATAAAATATTTAATATATAAAAAATCATTTTTTAAACATTAATTTTACAAATCACAGTCACCACTATTTCCTGCAATGAAATATTACTAATACATCTATATAAACTATGGGAACAAACGCTTTGGATGTCATTCTCATTGAAGGTGTAGTCCATGGAGCTCTTGATCTGTTTCTGTTTACAGTCAATAGTATACTGGGTAGGTAGTTCAATGTTAGCCATGGCCATTGTTTCTGTCCACTTGTCAAACTCTTCAATCGTGAAGTCGGTGTTAGACACAAACTCTAGTCTATATACTCTCTCGGCTTTACCATATCTGTGTGTTGGTATTCGTCATGTAATGATTATTTTGTATACGTAGAATTATATGTGACTCTGAAAATACTAAACTATTATGCATATGTACATTCAAATGTATAGATATTTCACATTTAGTAATATTATTTTTGTTTATGCATATTAATTTTACCAATTAATTACTAATTTTATATTAAAATATATATATTTAAATTTATAAAAAACATAAATATATATAGTTGTTAATTTGCGAGGAAGTTAATAATACTAATCTAGGTAAAATCTCCACAGATTAACTGATCGTAGTAAGGGCATTAGTAAGGTGAAACATGCAATGGTTATGGAATGGGATAGGCTAGGTGTAATAAATATTTGATAAAAAATAAATGATATTTTATATATATATATATAATTTAAAGATAAACAGTAAACATTTTGGATATTAGTCAAATAATACATTCTATAGACTATTTATAGTGATAGTAGTATTTTACTATCTATTTAAATCAGGCGCGCACACGAATTTCATATGAAACTAGAATGCCATTAAATATAATCAATATTCAATATATTATTGTGATAAACTTATATTGTTAAAATTAAAAAATACTACAGTTTTGTTATCTATATTTATAAATATATATATCAGGGTTGTTCGGTTTTATTTGGTTTTTTTGATTTATAAATATAAAATTATTTATATACTATATTATCATTTAATTTTAGTTTTAATATTGTTAATAATATGATAGACTATATTATATGAAGTATACCATGTATAATATCATCGTATATAATATCGTGTACGTGTTGGTGTCATAATCTAACATGAACAATGAAAATGTAGTATATATTATTAATTATATATAAATTAGTTGTTAGTATAATTTATATATAAAGCAGGATTGATTATTATAATTTAAAAAAAAACTATAAAAAACAAATTAACAAAAAAACCAAAACCAAAACAACAAAAATCAATAACCCTGTTATAAATAATAGTATAGATTATGTGTAATAATTCAATTTATTCATTTAATAATCAAGCAAGGCAGAAATAAAAATATAATTTGGATAGAATTTACTGAATCATTGTATAAATATACTATAATACTTTTTAATATAATATACAAGAAATATCTTATAATAATCCTATATCTATAGATGTATTCATTACAAATAAAAATCTATATAACAATTTATTACTAAATAAAGAAAACAAATATTCTTTGCAAAAAATCAAATAAACCAAAAAAAAATAACAACTCTGATATATATATATATATATATATATTTAAGAAATAATTGTTCTAGTTATATTGGATGTAAATATATAATTAATGTATATAAAGAAAATATTTTATATTTTTATTTAAAAAAATGTTAATTTTGCTTTACGAAATTATATTCATTATATTATTAAATAAAATATTTATTTATATACAAATATGTGTAGGGCAACAAATGCCCATACTAACTTTAGCTTGATACCTTTATTAGTTCTAGTCGTGCCCAGCTGGTAGATCTTACTCGTAGCAACGACATCTATAATCTCACAGACCTACGTGGTTGTTACGGGAGGGAGGGGTGTATAAAGGGGTTAGTAATGCCTATCTAGATCTATAGAGACTGACTGGTATTGTATTAAATATGCTATTGTTTATAATACATAATACTCTATATATAAATATGATCTAATATATTAATATATTTATGTATACATTATTTAAATGATAATAATTTAATAACATCAGCTACGATACAGAAAAATAGATTGTAATGAGATCACTACACGATAACACCTATACATTAATCTCAGAATATATTAGTAAGGTGAAATAGAGGTTGGTATGTTATGAAATAGTATAATAGGGCTAGGTTGTACTAATAAAGATAGGGAAGGAGGACATAATACAAACTCTGTAGACAGGTCTACCGTGACTGTTGCCAATACCGATCCGAACAAAACATCCGATGACTGTACTATGGAAGAAAGGCATATGGCACCACCTAGTGGGTGTTATTCGTGTTAAAGATACACTCGTACACACGTTAACCATTGAGCTACAAACTTCTCCATCTTGTAACGGCTTAATCTGACTACGGATAACTGGCTAAGCTGAGAAATGGGCGTGAGTTTCATTTGCGCTATTTTCCTATGGTACAAGTAGACATGTTGTTAAGCATTGCGCGCGTATACATTGTGGGGGACTTACTGGTTTGTATCTGATTCACTGTCACTGTCCGATACAGAATCTGCCGAAGATCGACTCACATCACTGTCCGATAATGAGTCACTACTGTAAACCATTAGTTATTATTAAGAACGGAACTTTCGGAAAAAATATTTGTATACATAAATTTATTATAAAGATTTAGCATTAATATTTGAGAATAGCCTCAAAATAAACATTGATTATATATGTGCAAAAAGCATACTGTATTTTGAATAGTTAATTTCATTATTACAAATTTTCTATAGCACATACAATTATTTGTAGACCAATTTTAGAATATATATCTATAATTTGGACCCATTTTTAATAGATTACATTTTGTAGTTTCATAGACCACATTTAAAGAGTTCAGGATAATTACAAGATGCGTAGTTAATATATAACTGGTTCATAACATTTATTAATAATTGTTATAATAATTGATAATTAACTATAAATTATAGTTAATTTTAGTCTAATTAATAACTACATAGTAATGGGCTTATATTAGCATATAGCTACTACAAATGAATGGAGTATTTATACTAATATTTTATATTTATACTAGTATTTATATTAATATTTTATATATGATAAAGGTAATTAAAAGATAAAATAATTTAATTATCAATAAAATACTAATATTATGATATTTATTATTTGAACAAATTTTAAAAGATTAGCAATTTTAATATATATAAATATTATATATTTTATATATATATATAAATATGTATATGTGTGTGTATACAAATTAATATTTAAAAAGCTCTATTTCTCTTAATTAATTAAATTATTAATATATATAATAAATATTTATATATTTATTCTACTATAGGTATTAGCTTGATTAGTATTACATAATCTATCTGATATATACATACTATATATTTACATAATTCTATTTGATATATAATACTATATATTTACCTAATTCTATCAGATATATACATACTATATATATTTACCTAATTCTATCTGATATATACATACTATATAATTACCTAATTCTATCTGATATACACTAGATCCTTACCTAATTCCATTATTATCATCGTCATCATCATCAGAGTAAACATCGCTGGCTTTCAGTTTAGCTTTCTTCTCTAGCATTTCTACAATCGGTGCTTACGTGAGAAACCCTCACATAAACTCGATTACGAGGATTAGGCTAAGTAAGCCAAGATTATGCTGGTTACCTGAGTTCTTCTTCTTCTCTTCCCGTTTCAACTTGAGATCTTCTAAAGCGGAGGTATGCTTGGATTCCTTCCTACCTGATGATGTAGTTGATACAGTCGTTAATGAGGGCACTCGTAGTCATGATAGACTATCATCACACAATAACGATCAGGTTTCATACCAACGTTCCATTCTGCGATCTCCATAGATTGACCTCTGTCCCACAGGAGACTTATCACGATAGTTTGACCTATTACCTCTGGGTGACCTATTACCTCTAGGTGACCTATCTTCACTTTCTGCTCCGCTGCTATCGGAAGCTGCGGCGGCATTATCTCTTTGTTCATCTTTACGCTTCGCCCTTCGTAACTTTTTCTCGATCTCAAATCTGTTAGAATTACAATGTGTAGTGTAGGTTTCTAAACTAATAATGATCGACATTGAAATAATCACTACAACAATTCTGATTATTGTTAATTATAACATGTTAAGTTGATGATTATTTAATAACGTAAATATTGTACACCATTGAGAAGCTAGAATGTAAACAGGATTACAATCGATACTCTATCAATGATAAGTCAGTATAGAAATCAATAATGATAACCTACACTATTGGTCATTAATATATGAAAGGAATTCATGTGAAATATTGAGAATATATGAACATTTATATTTAAGAATATAAATATATTTTTTAAAGATTTTTTAATACTATGAATAAAGTTACTTATATTTAAATAAGATAAATAATAATAAAATGTAATATAAATGCATATTAGTAAATAAAAGAGTATTAAATGTCAAGTTATTTGTTAAAATTGAGATATGATATAAAATAAAATATAATTGTCTATAAAGTAGACAAATTAAAATGTCAATCTTCAAGTGAAATTACTAAGATTTCCACCGGGGGCCAGTACTAACCTTGTCTGAAGGACTTCTCTACGCTCAACTCGGTTGAAGAGCTCAGTTTCACGTTGCACCTCGTTCATGTTATCCAGCGCTTCCCTATCGACGTCATCCCCAATCAGATCTTTATCCAAACCATCGATGAACTAACGTACGTTTATGTAAGTTATGCAATTACTAAATCACTAGCTCATTAAAGCTATATTAAAAACACATCTATCTAGCATTGCATGCGTACCCCTATCACTATATTTATACATATTTATTAATTTAAAAATTACTCCCTTTATTACTTATTGTTCGTTGTTATTAGTTATTTTATATATTCGTTTATGTTCCGCTTATTGTGTGCATTATACAATATTGTTTACTTTTTAAATTAAATATTTCATTAGAGTGTATCAATATAGAAGCAAGTTATGCGAGTCAGAACAATATTTAAACATAAACTCTAATAATCATTGTACTATTATTACTAACTGTTTCACTGGAACTGGAGTCTGTTACTTCACCTATATTGAAGTAATCATTCAATATACATACATAGAGAATGTATAATATATATATTTATAATAATAGTTAAGTTTAACATAATTAGTTCATAAATAAATTCGTTTTAAATTGTTAGGATTACTATTATTCTCTACTAATAGTGTTACCATAGTGGTTATATGAAATTACTCTAAATGAATAATGTAATATTATATAGGTGAATGTGCATTTAAATATAAATATTTATATATATGAAAAGTTGATATAATAAACTATAAAACTTATATTGTATTTCAATATATAAACCCTCTTCGATGTCACTTGTATTTGATTTTTGTCTTTTTTTCTTATTATCACGAAATTTTTGGTTTTGGTTTTTCTTTTTTTTGTTATTCCATTCCTGTATATTTCATAACATTAATACCTTTTTTATATGATTAATTTATATATAAAATATAAATAAAAAATTATTTTATATTAAATTGAATCGTAATTTATAGCGTAAAAAGCATGGACAGTATAAATTAAATTCTAACATAGAAATCTACAAACATATATTAAAATCAAACATAAATATAAAGATAAAGAATATATATGATATTTATTTAAATAAAAACTATAGTTTCTCTTTTAAAGCATTTCACCATACGATTGAAATCACCTGTCTTTTAAGTTCAACGTATATTAGTTTGAATAAAATAATTTACAAATATTAAAATTATAAATTTATATTAAAAATATTAGTTTATTTAATTCAGATTAAAATGTATATCAAAAATATATATTAAAATTATTTTTATTATATTTTGTACATAATTTTAATATATATGTTTTAAATGTTTTATATTATTTATCCACTTGACGCATAACAAATTTATATCTTTATGAAAGTTTTCAATTTAAATAAAAATTATGTGAAGTTGAGTGACATAATTTCATACAAAAGTTCACTAATATTTACTAACATAAATAATTTATTACATAAACTATTATAAATAAATGATGTATGAAATATATTATATGATCTAACAATAGTTCATATAAAGAGTTAATATGGATTATTATTAATATAAAGAAATATAATTTTATTGTATCTTATTTGTATTTATATTTAAAAATTGGATTACAATATTATTGTGAATAGTACTATTATATTGATATTATATGTAATGTTTTATATTATATCTATAATTACTATCATGGCATAAATAAAATAAAGTAGGTGTAAAATGTATCAATAAGTTAATTTAATTATTGTATTTATCCACAAATAATTAATATTTTAATTTATCTAGATCTAATATAGAAATAACATAACATAATCAATTATAATATATATAATTAAATAATAAATTCAGTGTATAATATATAACTAACTTTATTTATTTCATATATTTAGAAACAAAATTAATGTTGTTAAAAATGTATAATATCATGGGGGGTATCATAATTTTCTAAGTATTTAATAATTGTTTATATATTGAGACGTTGAGATAATAATTATACATCAGTAACATTATAATTTGTTATGTAACCTCATTTTCACTATCAGAAGAACTTTCAGAATAATTCTTACTGTAGTTAACAGATTTCTTGGATAACTTCTTTAAACCCTATTAATAAAATGTATTCATATAAAATATTTTATTATAATTGTATTAAAGTCACTAATTTAAATCATATTATTGACTACTATAATAGTAGTACTATTAGTTGATTATATGGTTGTGGTTCATAACCGGCGCCAAAAATATATGACTAATAGTTTATTCGATATCGCAGCTCACGCTTTCGGAGTTGAAACGTATATATATTGAGAGAGATACGTACTTTATATATACACACACACACATATGTATACACACACACACACACATACACACACACACACATTTATTCACGAGTTTTTTAACAAAGGAATTATGACTATAGTTATATATGGAATCATAGGTTTATAGTTTACCTTAGGCTAGATATAGCAATAACGATCTAGGTAAAATACTATCTATATATTATGACACGTCTATATCTAGAGGCTGGAGTCTCAATTGCGAAAGCGCGCGCTCCGATATTGAATAAAGTATTAATCATAGATTTTTGGCGCCGGTTATGAATGTGTTCCGATTATATATGTATATAAATAGTAAATTTATTAGAATTATATTAAAGTGTATAATACTTTATGATTATATTACTAGATAATAATATATAATTAAAATATTTATTTTAATAATTTAAATTATTCAATTTGGAAATATTTTATATGCATATACTATTTTAGTAATTATATTTGAACACTTTAAAATAAATTAAGGTTAACATAATAATTGATGATATTGTGATGTATTGAAAAATAACTTATTTAAATTTGATTAATGTGTTGAAAATAGGAATTTTTAATATTAGCTTGAAGGGAGAAATACTCAATATAAAGTACTTATTAAAATAAGATGAATTATTTACTATTTACTATATGATTATGAGTTATAAATAATTAATGATACAAATTCTTTTAAATTTTAAAAATAAACTATCTAAATACTAAATTAGTATATTAGAATTAATTATATTAGAATTAATTATATTATTTAAACATTTATGATTTATGATATGTTATTTAATATTATTATTAAGTTATTTAGAAAAATGTATACTTATTTGGTAATAATATTATATAATTATAATGATCTAATTTATAACATAGGTATTTCAAAGGTGGTAACAATACACAATTGTGATAATACATAATTTTGGTAATTTAACTATACGAATCTCGAAAATAGTATAATAGTGTTTTATTATAATTAAATGTATATAGTAATATGAAATGATGTAATATGTGGTCTGTATACACTGCATTGTAATACATTCATTACGTTTATATTCCATTGTTATGATAACATAACAATCTCACTTATTTCATGAGAACTGGAGTAATAGATTAACATTTAAACAAGTGATATCTTTTCTAGTGCAAAAGAATGTTTATAATATTAATATTGGCTAGTAAAATCATTTTATATAAATTATTAATTTAAAAAAAATCAATTTCTTCTATGAATGTTAAATATAAAGTTAGTTCTATTGATTATATTTCAACTAAGAAATATAAGTGTAAACAATGATATCGAAATAAGTAAATATATATATTTAGAGTATAAATATCTGCATGACATGCTGTGCATATTTATTGTGTATAAAACATGTGTTTATATTGTATTTTTAATGAGTTATATATAAATTTATATTTATATAATTAAATAAATGATTACACGTGTAGTAGTATAATAATATAATAGTTTTATATCGACTAGTGCCCAATATATTTGAATTATAAAAAATATTGTATATAGGGTGGATTCGCTTATTTTTACTTTGGTTAATACATGATTTTAAATTATAAAAACAATTATTTTTTCGGGTTTTTTATTTTAAACTATTATCATAATATTTTACAATAGTAGCTCGTATATATTATAAATACAAATATTAATTAATTTTTCATATTTTGTATATGACTATAATTTTATAATTATTACAATTTCAATTTTCATATTATAATCAAAAGATAGCTTAATTATTAATTAAGCTATCGGATGAAGAGAACGTTACGATCAACGGACAAATTCGGCGGTCATTTATTTCCGTCGATCGTACAATTAATTTGATATGCTATATTATGGAAATCTATATCCGTAGATCATTAACATCATTTGATTGTAATGTATTATTTGTATAGATGTCCGACGATCGTAAAGTTAATATTATATGCTAAACTACATTACAATCAAATAACTTTACGATCGACGGACATAAATGATTTATTTATTGATATATAAATGATCGCCAAATTTGTGGGTTGATCGCGGGTTGTTAATTTTATCGGGGAATACGGACATTAGGCAAAAATTAAATAAATATAAATATAAATAGCAAAGTTCACGCAAGGCATGCGTTACGAAAATTTATGATATGCTCTAATGCACACGAAAATAAAATCTAAATGAAAACATGTATATATGGAATAATGACTTTATAAAAATATACGTATACTGTATACAAAGTCACTTTGTATACACCATTCATTTTAATTGATTAATTAATATTTGTAGATTGATATTTTGGGTTGTTTGATTTATTTGGTTTAGTTTTATTCTTCAGTTTTTTTAGCTGCTTTATATACCGAAATGAGCCTATACAAAGTAATTAGTAACTACGAATAATATTAGCGCGACGTATGCATTGAGAGACACGCATGAACTTTGTTATTTATAGTTATTTAATTTTTGCCTACCGTCCATATTATCCCTTTTATCCAAGCTATATTTTGATTATAATATGAAAAATTAAATTGTAATAATTATAAATAATATAATATAATTAAATTAAATAATATTATTATATTGTAGTAATTTGTGATAATATAATATAATATAATTTATATTATTTTAATAATCATATAATTAAAAATTATTTAAAAATTAAATAAAAATGTTAATATTTAATATTATAATAATATTAAGTTAATAAATAAGTTTATTTTTAAAATGTATTAGTTATACTTACATCATTATAATATTAATATATATATATATATATATATATATATATATATATATATACTAATACATAATATTAATATAACAACATAATACCATATATATTAATAAATAATATATGATTATCATAATGGTAAACTTCAAAATTGAATTTAATTAAATTACATTTTAAATTTCATTAAGTTTATTGATTAAACTTTTATTTTAATATTTCAAAAATGTAACTCTTAATATATTTCAAATTAAATATTAACTATTTATTGTAAATTATTTTAAAATATTGTATTACATAATATACATACTATATACATTAAAACATATATATATATGTAAAAATATTATGAAAATTAGTATGTTAACAAAAATAAAATTATCAATTCATTACAATATTAAATGACGTACCTCTTCCAATTCATTATTACTATTTTCTTCTGAATCACTAGCAATAAATGTATTTCTATTACGTTTTGACATTTTTATAATTAATAACACTTTTTAAATAAAGGAATTTAATAAATTTAATAGTATTCAATATGTAAATAATTTATTATTTTAAATATGACAAGCAAGGCTAAACAATATATTCATAATATTATTATAATGTAAGTAGAAACAATTTCATTGGATGATAATACTTATAAAATATGAAATAAGATATAGGCTATGTCCATATTAAAATATATTACATTCAAATCTATAATAACAATACAATAAATAAATTAGTTATATTTATATATTTATTAATATATCATTATTAACAATATATATGTTGATATACAAACATATATTATAATATGCGTATATTACATGAATTGTATACACACTAATAATAATTAATTTTTCAATTATCTTTGACATTAATTTCCTTCATATTAAGATAATAATTGATGTAATTAAATCTATACCTTAGTAATTTTTATAAATTATGATATATAATTAATAAATTAAGTAATGTCTGGTGATATGTATTGTGATTGGAAATCGGTAGAGAGAGAAATACAAATCAGCAATGAAAATCATAGTGTATTAGATATATTTCCAAAGGTAAAATATTTTAATTTTATAAAAATTAATTCGGATATATGTATATTGATCAATAGATCGATTATAATATATATTTCTATGATATATACTACATATATATTAATATATGTATATCATATATTAGTAATATTAAACTTACAAGTACTCATTAATAACTAGTGTATGATTTAACATTCATTTATTAAATTATATATTTTTTACTTGTAAATTTCAAATATTTCAAATTTTAAATATTTTAATCAAATTAATATTAAACTTAATTTTTAAGATTACTAATAATACATAATAATAATTAATACTATATCATATATATTGTAAATTAAATTTAATAAAATATAATATACATTTTTTTAAATATGTACCTCTACAAAATATATATTTAATATAATAATTATAATTATTATAATAATATTATATTATAGTATATTATAAATATAGTAATTAGTATACTATATAGTAATGTGGTTTACTATTATATTAAACCACATTACTATAATAATCACTATATTATATAGTGATTATATATTATATATAATATTATACTTATTATTATAATATAATAATTATATATTTTGTAATATTTAATAATATAATATTACAATATACATACCTAATATTATATTATAATAAAATTATTTTATGTAAATATTTATATGTAATTTATATGTAAAAGTTAATACAAGGTTTATACAAATAGAGAATATATTGTTATAAATATACATATTTGGTTATTACAAAAAACTATCTGAGTGATTTCGTGTGTAGTGTACATTCTACTATTTATATTAATATGTATTATTATTATGTACAATATCTCAAGATATCACCCTCATGAAATCACTTCACACAAGATCATTGCTATTTCTCTTATGTATTTAAGGTGATCAATTAAAAAAAACCAATTCTTATACTTATATATTTATATAGTAACACTTTAGAAATTGCCTAACAACTTTAGGTTCTTTAGTGATATCTCGAGGACCCTTATTTATGTAAAAAATATTGATTTCAAAGTGTTCTCTGCAGCAGCGCCTACACTATGGATTGCACCCTAATTTTTAAATTAGAACTCAACCAATTCATTCATAATTCAAAAGTATCGTTAAACTAATCTTTTTATATTTACAAATTTATTATCGTTATAAATATTAATATTACTACGTTTTATGTATTTATTTTTCGTAACTAAAAAGTAAAAATTTCTTTATATATTATTAGTAGAATTTATTTTATTTTGTACGAAATTACTCGTTACGAATTTACTTGGTCTGATGAAATGAAATTTTATTCATATATATATATATATTTAAATGTAAACTCTCCACGCGTCTATTAACATTGTAACCTACATTCCCTTTTCCTTTATTATTATTGTATTTATTTATTTATTTATTTATTTACTTTATTTATTTTATTTGTATTTCCTTCTCATGACGCCCATAATCACCACGTGATTTTGTAGTATGTTATGTAGGCCGATCTATATTTGACTAATGGCAGAGACAATAGGTGTTATTCGTTTAAAGATTAGTTCACATTTCTTTAATGTGTAAACCTCGTATCTATGTTATTGTTTAACGCGTGCGTATACGTGTACCTATATATTCACTCAGTTACTGGGTGTACTACTTGCGGTTACCATTCCAATATTTGCGATCATCTATGAAAAAATCACTTTTTAGAAAAAAATACTGAATATTTGTGATCTAATAATTACGATATATTAATTAATCATGATAACTAATAACTTTTATACTCTATAAATTATAAAAATGATGTTATATAATAATATGATATGTAAATAATATTATGATATACATACATGTTAGATAAATAAGCAGTAGGATGTGAGTTCAAGCCTCGACTGTACCATTCAAATAAGTCTTCATATATTATTTAGAAGTAATCGTATATAATTGTGTATAAATAAATGACCAGCTCTCGTTAAAACCATGGATGCCTTAAAATTAGAGCCAAATGGTCAGAAGTGAAAAATTCATATTTATTTCAAAAGTTTCTGGATGGGATGAAAGGATTCTACCAAAATAATAATAATATAATAATAATATTAATTTTATATAATATGTATTATTCATATTCAATTATTGGATACTGATTTTACATATTTCATATATGTAAATAGATATATTCATAATGTGATAATTTACAAAAAAAACTTTTTAAAAATATAAAAAAGAAAAATGCTCATATAATTGTGAATGAATACACATATTGTACAGAGCTAGTATAGAGATGTGATAATCATCAACCTATACCCGCTTACATGTCATGTTTTATATGAGGTAAAATTGCATAGATACACTCATTACCGAATCGGTAATACCGATAGATGTGAATTAATCTTTAAAACTATACTATAGTTATAATAAAACACTTAATTTCTTCAAAAAAATAATTGACTACGAATGAAACATAGGCCTACACAACATACATATTAACTCTTTAGAATTTACTTAGTCTTAATGATCTTCATATACTGTAACTATATCAGGCAATCAATATAGTACTACGTATTACTTTGACAGTAAAGTTTTTATTTACGTTATTGAATATTGTATTATGATGTTTAACTTATTATTTTATATAAATAGTAGTTATATAATAAAATTGATTTTACAATACAAAACACACTTACTATATCACTACTCGTATAGAGTATTCTAGAATATCATTATTCTTCGTGTTCTTGATCTAGATAACTATTTATAGAATAATCGTATTGTACAGGAAGTCGGCCTCAATATTGTGCGAGGAATCGCCAGTGCATTGAATTCTGGTCCGTTTGAAGGGGGCTCCGATATTCAGTCTAATCTAGAAACTGACGAGGATGTGAAGTGGACTATGCAGGTATCGTGTGACATCGCGTACACAGAAAATAGTAATAGCAGCATAATAGCAGCATAACAGCATATGTAATAGCCTCTAATGTTTACATCGTGTTATTAAGCTGCTAATATGCTGCTATTACTGTTTGCTGGGTAACATCATACGCTCAACGATATATCGTCATAAAACTAGATATATATCGCTATTTTATATACTATTAATTAAACGTTTGCTTAGAAAGGAAAGAAATAAAATAGTAATAAAATAAAGAGGTATATATAGAGTCAACTCCCACTATTTCAGATATGTAGGGACTGATAAAATGCGTCTGAGATATCGGGTTTCTGAGATATCTAATTATTTATTGTAATACATTCTTATATGTGTTTACATAGAGTACAACATCAAACTTGCAATATTGTAATTTATGAGATACCGGAAGTCTAAGATACTGGGGATCTGAGATATTGAGAGTTCACTATATATATTTATTTATAATTCTCGTTATATTTTATTTATTATTTATTTTTAATTTGTATATTAATTCTATATTAATTCTATATTAATTCTAGTTTATTCTAAAGTTATTATTCCTTTATATATGTATGATATTTATTGTTTAATGCGTTATACAGGTGATATGTTTCGGGCTAAGTTTACCCCTTACTGAGATCGATACTATTAATCATTGCATCTCTATCTACCACAACTGGTTATTATACCGTATTATTACTATTAGTATTACTATATCATTACTTTATGTTGAGAAATGAATATTAGTGTGTATTGTTCTATTTATAGATTTTGTAGAATAATCACAATTACCTTATTATAAATAGATATACTTAGATATAATTAGATACAAATAGATAGTGTTTTATATGATAATTGATATAATAATCATTTATATATTTAGTGTTTAATTCCAAACTTTTACATTGCATTATAAATAATAAATACGTTATAAATAATTATATATTATTATTATTATTCATTAAATTCTTTCTTATCTATAATTCATATTTATTTATTTTTAATTATTTACAGATTATAATTAATATAATAAAATGATTATATTGTTATAAATTTAGATGTTGAACTAATTTCAATAGAGAAATATACTTATAAATATAATATTATATATACTTATAAATATATATATATATATATATATATATATATATATATATATATATATATATATATATATATTATTTATATAAGAAATAAATACAACTATAAATATGTAATACAATTAATTAAATATACATAAACCTAATACGCCTAATTCTCTAATTAGTTATAGCCCATATTTACTCAGCAATACTCAGTGACTACTTGATAAACAATCACACGTGACCTATATTAACGTACAACACATGTACCTCTAATTCACCAGGTTATCGGTGCTCCATAAACCCCGCAAATGTGTACCGAGGCCTATTATTAACAATCCTGATATTTATATAAAGGTAGGCAATTCTTGGCATTCATTATAATTATCAATATTTTATATAGATAATTATAATTCATTTTATAAGATTTAAGCATATTTAAATATCATACGTATTTTCATAAGACTATATCTTATTATAGCATATATTTACATTTATATATATAATGTATATTATAGATATTTCATAACTCGTCAGCCTAATATGTTATTAAGTAGAATTCATCGTAATTTATTTAGGTTGTACGTTAATAGTAAAGTAATACTTCACATGACTTTATAAAGGAAATATTACATCATCTATACAATGGGTTTGTTGCTAGAGATGTGGACACCACAGACACCAATACATCGTCAACAAATCAAACAAATAAATCCACTTCTATCCTATGTTAGTATTTGCCTGTATTTAGTAACTATACTATCATATTGTATTCCACCATCTTAATCATCATCATATCATTATCACTATCACCACTAGCACCACAATAATCACTACCACCATCACCAGTACCAGTCCTTTTACTACCACCACCATTACCACAATTATGACTACATTCACCCACCATCACAACCACTACTACAACTACCACAACTATCATCACTATAACTATAACCACCAATACCACCACCACCATCACCCTCACCCCCATCACCCCTACCACAACTACCCCTACCCCCACCACCACCATCACCCCTACCACAACCATCACCACCACCCATACACTATCCTCACCCCTACCACCATCAATCCTACAACAACCACCACCATCACCCATACACCATCCTCACCCCTACCACCATCACCCCTACAACAACCACCACCATCACCATCACCCCTATCACAATCATCCCTACTACCACCACAACCCATCCTACCACCACCATCACCACCGCCCCCACCACCATCACCCCCACCACCCTCACCCCCACCTCCACCACCACCACCACAACCCCCACTACCATCACCACCACTCCCACAACCACCCCACCCCAACCTCCTCCACCACCACCCCACCCCCACCACCCTCACCCTCACCCTCACCCCCACCCCCAACAGCTATACACAGAGACCTGCTACAACGTCAGACGGTCTACTGCCACCGAACACTACGCAACCTCCTAGACCTGGTGATCACAGCCGGCATGACTCTCTCAGCATCTACGTGGAACGCAATCCTCTGTTTCCTGCTGTCAATCAACGATACCCTACTATCATCACCCATCATTACAGGTACACTATCTCTCTCTCTCTGTATCACTATGATAGATGTGTATAGTATATGGAGTAGCGTAAAAATTATGCGTAACGGTCAATAATAATGACGGAAAATATGAAGAATACGAATAAATATATAAAGTTATGATTTACGCACACCGAAACATTAACTCGCGCTTTAAGTATACATCACCTATGTAGAGCTGAGATGAGATGTTGCCGTATGTAGGATGTTAGGGTTCACCGTTACTGACATAGTTATCAAAGTGTATAACAATAGTGACTACTTGTTCACACCTTCGTGTGGTATAAAAGAGTGTTAAATGTAAGAGCACTAAGGTAAACAATTAATTATTTAAGCACCGTTAACTATATCCGTACGTAGTATATCTGTATTATCTACCTGTACCTATCTACTTTGTATGTCACTGTACATACGTCTCTACTATATATGTAGGTATCACTGTTGATTAGCTTTCGAACACGTGCGTTTATTGTACACTATATTGGTAACACTTTAATGCTGCGTTTAACTGCAGTGTTCTGGTTGTGTTTGTGCATATTTCAATTATATAATATTATACATACTAACACCAATAATAACAATAAATTGTTAATGGATTATACAGTATACCTCCAGAAGCCTATGGAAACTTCTAGAAACCTGTAGAAGCATCTAGAAATACCACATATTATGTATATACTACTAGTATACTTATAACCCAACGATAACCTAGCAACCATCCCACCAATCAGACAGCCTCGCTTCAATTCTGTGTACGCGTATAGTAGAGACGTTATTCAATGTTTGGCTGCTAGCTTGTGCGTGGCATTTCCCTTCACCTTCCATGTGGAAAACATTCTCTGAAATGTGCAGATCGTGGAGACATCAGGTTTGTATTATATGTCAATCAAACGTTGACATATATATACTTGCAGATATTTATAGTAATCTATGTAACTATATACAAATATGATAATTTGTACTCATTAAAATAGTTGAAAATAAGTGCTGATATGTCAATTTGAGTATATATTTTCACTATATATATATATATAGCATATATTTGTATATTGTTTAAAACCTATAGATAATGTAGTTTAAACAATGATTGAATATACCTCTATATATATATTGTAAATGCACATATATAATTATTTCTTACATTATTTATATTAAATTATACATTATTTAATGAAATATAGTTTTTATTGTATATATATATATATATATATATATTTATTTGGAATAGGTTCATTTGAATGATAAATAACTGTTGTATCATATATATATTAAATAACAATAATCAAAATCAAGCATGTTTAATTGTTTACTATAAATTAATATTAAATATATTATTATAATTTTAGACATCCATTTTGAATTTCTGACAGCCTAATACAAGAACACTGTTCAATAATTAATATTTAAATAAAATTAAATTTAATCATGTATAATTAATTAATTCTATTAATATATACTAATGATATAACAATATACATATGTATATTGTTAATAATTAAAATAAACTTATATATATATAACCGAAAATTAAATCTAATCTTAATATATAATAAAACGTAATAGAATATAATATGAATGATAATATATTCTGAATAAATATAAATATAAATAATTCAATAATAAATGACTCATTTATCCGATAAATAGATAATTACTCATCGTATAAAAAGTGTTAGATATCGTGTTAGATAATGAATCTTCCACAGATATTATAAAATGAAATTATTCAATACAATATTCCATGTAATATTATAACAATGGCTATGCTCATCACAATACACCTTCAAGCTTATGTGGTGGGTAGCAGTAGTGTGCTTCATATGTGATTCATTCATACTTATTAAAAATACATTCATTATATATTAAAACTATCATTATTTATATATTAGTCTCAGACTAATAGTCTGTATATAACTTACTTATATATATATATATATATATATATATATATATATATATATATATATATATATATATATTAAACATATAAAGTCCAGCTCATAACTTCAACAGTATTACTTCACACTCTTGTACATAAAGATCTGAATATGTACCTTATACAATATACACTGTATATAGTACAGTAGCATTATAACACTACACACTCAGAACGAACACATCATCTATCTAGTGGTGAGTGTGTCTCTCAGTGATATAATCATGAAGTTCTATTGTGAACACTTCTCAAGTGAATAACTTTGCTCATTGTGACACTTCTCTATGAGTCACCTCTCTCTATGAGTCACCATGATTATATAATGAATACTTATTTAGAATTGTAATTTAAATGCATATTCTACTTTTTTAAATCCTCGAACAATTTATACCTAGTTATTTTATAAAATATAGTCGTTTTCAGTTGAAATAGAGAAAATATAAATTATATTAATGATGATTCATCATATTGGCTAGCTTATCAATATCTATACCAGTATCACCTGTGTTATATAGCTGATGATTCACACACAGAAACAGTTACTGGTACAATGGAGCAGTCTTAATAAAGTGCTGACTAGTAGGGTGTTGATGAACATGTATGGACCCGACTTCATCAGTCCCTCCATGGGTTGGTATATCTAGCTTGAAAATCTCATTATACAGTAGAATAATAATTATAATAATTGTAAATATATATATATATATATATAATATATAAATATATAATATATTTATATATTAACTAACTAGTTAACTAGTCCCATGACGAGTTATCTTAGGGGGAACATGATATGGCGTCATGCACAGCTTCTTCCAACTATGACGGTATTTTGTTACATCAAGTAAGGATCGGGTAGACATACCGGTCCATTAAGTATATATCTTCATAGATGTCGTCCATCCAATTCCTTTTAGGGCGACCCCTTTTCCTTGTACCTTCAACACGACCTTATAAAATAACGTTTGCCAATATGTCATGTCTAGACCAAACCAACTCATTTTTCTCCTTTTCAATTTCTATAAACACATTCATATAGAACTAATTCTAGATATCATTTAATTATGAATATATAAATTTTTCTTTCGTTGAAGTTTAGCATTCTTCTATGTGCTTTAGATTCAAGAGCCTTCAATCATTTCTTAGAGAATAGTCACCGTTTCGCAACCCTACAAAGAGTGGATAGAATTAAGGTATTGTAGAGATTGAATTTAATTTAAAAACTTATTTCTCTGCTTCTTCAGATCATTTCTAATCTTACTATTATGGATGTGGCTGTAGTAATTCGTATTTCTATTTAGCTTTTGCTATTACATTGTCCGTTAGTGTAACACCATCCATCCTGGATTAAATTGATGGTAAGTTTAAATTGTTGGCGTGCAAGTTGTTATTCCGGGCCTCGTCCGATCCGGAATGGATATAATATTATTGTGAAAACTTATTTCATGTTCATTCTGTAGGCTTAATAAGTCTGATAGCGACAAGTTCCTCTTTAAATTAACGTATCAGCCGGAACTATAGATTGCTGTAGCTCATCTAAACGCTGTACACTTGACCGTTGAGATCATGGATCTTCACCCGCTCTTGACCAGTGATTAACTAGTAATTCTTCCGCTCATGATACAGTGCAGGTATCACCCGTTATTTGTATTAGCCCACTTGCTGAAGTGGTTACCAGGGGTGGCACGAGGGGCCGATGATGACCTTTGTGAGACAGGAATGGGTCTTGTTTAACTAACCCTTCTTATATTAAGAAGATGACAGCCGTAGTAAGAAAGATTAACTATACCTCCCCCTCCAACCCCCAATATATATATATATATTGTAGCTGGTTAAAAATATTTTACATATAGTTAAAATTATTTATTTTACTAAAAAATTCTCAAAATTTTATAAACATTCACAAATTTAATAGAATATTATTAAAGTAATGATATATCTGATGGATGATACCTATTAGTGTTGTAAAATCATGTTTAACTTAAAATGTAATAGTTAATATTTAAAAATATTCTAATATTAATTATATATATTAAAATATAAGTATGTATATATGTATTGTATATGTGTATTAAAATATAAATGCATATACAATCTTGTAGGGTATAATTGATAAATCGAAATAAGTTATATACAATGATATATAATAAGTTTCATATCATGACCAATACTAAATATGAATACTAATTTTCATTCAGAAATTTCCTACGATAGCGAGGACATGAAATTAAAGAAGCTGGCACTAGATGAGATGGATGAAGATTGCATCGTACAAACTTGGTATCGATTTCTTCACGTTATCGGTAACCCCAACGATCTTACCCTGCCTAATGTTAGTGGGCGTGTGAACGTTGTTTTAATATGTTTAAGAGTGCGACATCAATAGAACAAATGCTATAATATTGTGAAGGCCTATACGAGAAACAAGCATATTAATATTACAAACTAGAAAACGAAACAGAAAATAAATAATTTTCTTCTACTAAATATTATTATTATATTATTATATTATCTATTCTCATTAATGATTTACGCAGGTTATTTGCAACAACCCTAAATTCCACGATCCCTACGAGAACGATCCTTGTCTACCCCACCCCTGTTCCACTAATCTTCCCTCGATATACCAACTGGCCATGGCAGCTATCTCTGATTTAGTTAACGCATTCCTAGGTTTTATTTAGTTATTACGATAACTTTATTATTGATACAATCTTAAGCGGGTGATTGCTGATTATAAATAGATACATACATAGATTTGAACATATAAAATATATAGTATTTTCTCATATTTTATAAATTCTAATGTTTTTTTAGCGAATATATTTATATATTTATAAAAACAAGTTCAAAGTAAAGAATTATATTTTCACTTATATTTTAGCATGCTATATAGAATTGTAAAATATGTATAATTATATAGATAATATTAAGAATAATATATAAGTAAATATTTATTAAAATTAATATTTATTATACATATGTAACATAATTGTTATAACATAAAATGATAAATATACATATAGAGAGGTTATATATATAAGTAAATATTGATAGTATTGTATGTTAATGACGTCTTATTTAAATGCCTGGAGAAATAAACTTGAACATGAATTACTTGTAGCTACATTATATCTACATTCATAGACACAGTACAATTATAAATCAATAATGTAATATAACGTTATTAACAAATTATCTACAAGTATTTATTATTTGATTACGTTATATATATTAATTATAATTTTTAAATAGTACGAATAAAATATATAAAAATTATTTATAATACTATAGGTATATTTCATAATGTATTATATAACATATTTTAGTAGTAAAGAAATTTTTATAAATAATATAACATATATCCACTAATGCACTAATTGAAATCATTAATTCAGATGTAAACAGTGAAAAGGTAATATATAGTTTGTTATGTTTGCTTTCATTTTCAATAATAATTATTATGCATTGTTTACCTATCTTTTTTGGATATTTATAATATGTGTACAACAACTTACAGGTATTGATAAAAGCCAATCCTCTGTTCAAATGATCACCAACCCTGTATCTACCCCAACAACTGAAGACATAACCCAGCCCAGGAGTAAGAAATCTACATCTCAACCTCCTAAAAGTTGGCACTAGTACTGCCACCTATATTGTAATTAGTAATATTATTACTGCTACTATCGACATTGCTACATCTGTCATTATATCTACTACTACTACTACTACTACTACTACTACTACTACTACTACTACTACTACTACTACTACTACTACTACTACTACTACTACTACTACTACTACTACTACTACTACTACTACTACTACTACTACTACTACTACTACTACTACTACTACTACTACTACTACTACTACTACTACTACTACTACTACTACTACTACTACTACTACTACTACTACTACTACTACTACTACTACTACTACTACTACTACTACTACTACTACTACTACTACTACTACTACTACTACTACTACTACTACTACTACTACTACTACTACTACTACTACTACTACTACTACTACTACTACTACTACTACTACTACTACTACTACTACTACTACTACTACTACTACTACTACTACTACTACTACTACTACTACTACTACTACAACCCTTACCCTACTAACAGGCAAAATCACTGTCCCACCGAGTACAACGAATCAGACACAAGTCAGACATTCCAGTTCCACCGATAGCCTATCACAGAACAGTGCCCTCAGTGGTTTTAGTAGCATGTCTTACCGGTCAGAATACGCATCACAGAGACCTCGGGTTTACCATCAGATATCCAATATAGTTGTGTTTATAGTTGTAGTAGTATTACATATATTTATTGTATATAAGTATATATGTAAATTTAATTATTTAAAATATATTATAATATTTATATATATAAATATAATAAAAAGTATTATAACTTTACAAGTAGATTCATTAGCAACTCAATTAAAAATGGAACAATACTACCTCCCTTGTAAATATAATTAACATATGTATCAACTGAGTCATCAAAGTATACATTCATTATAAATATTCATTTTTATATTTCTTATAAGAAATATTAATTGTATCTAATGTAGATATATAATTTAGTATTAATACTATATATTTAATTAATATTTAGTAATAATATAATTATACGTTTAAATTTTAAGATAAATGCAATACTTCACCTGTTTGGAGCTTGGCTAATGGAAGGGGCCCTGGTTGGAAGCACTATATCCATACAATCAGATAAAGGTAGTACCAAAGACTTAGGAATTCAACTAAAAACTTCAGTAGTATCGGTAAAGGCAGTAGTATTAGTGGATGAAATAAAGGGCAAGGTATACCTTTGAATTTATTTGTGAACAAAAATATATGTTATTAAAGTATTAAAATACAATTCATTATATAAAAGTAACCATGAGTATCTAAAATAAGTATTATAAATAATTGTTTGTAAAATAATGATATAAAATATTTGATAAATTTAATAATTTGGTCGTATAAAATCCAGCGTTATTAAGAAATTAGATAAGTAATTACATGTAGTACATGGTAATTTATTATATAGGCGTTGCAGTCGAAATCTACTCTAAATTTCTAATTAGTATTATATATATTGATAATAATGATTAAGTTTAATGCATCTGTAATAAAAATAATAGTTATATATATTTAAAATACAAAAATTTAATATTACACAATTTGTATGTATTTAAATTGAAGATATTGTACTATTTTATTGATATATAATCTAAATTCTTAGATATAGATAGAAATCACTTCTATCTATTTTTTTTAATATGCAATTGTTACATGCATTGCAAGCATCAATTTCTTATCCACTTTCTATACATCGATAACAGTATCTCTACCATGTCAAATAAATTACAACCAATAAAATGAAAAAATTATATTTATACTATAATATTGTTTTTTCATTATATATTTGTATATATTTTTATCTATATATATTATATTTGATAAGTTTCATTACATCTATTATAATGTATATATTGTTTATATTTTAGTATTACTAGAGATAATAGTGTTATTTAATTATTATATATTTTCATATATCTATTTCATATATCTAGTTGATACTATAAATATTACTATTAGAGATACTAGTCTTATTTTGTACATATTATTACATACAAAAATACAAATAAAACTAGGCACTTTTATCTCAGAACTTTTTTATATACAATTTTAAGGTTTTTGATCTTTTGACGAATCTACAATTTTCTGTGTTATTATATATAAAATTATAAATAGGTATTTTTATAATATTAATATTATATATAGATATCAATAAGACGAATCTCTACAATTTTCTGTGTTATTATATATAAAATTATAAATAGATATTTTTATAATATTAATATTATATATATATCAAAAATTTTACAAAACTAATAAAAATAATTAAAAAAAAAAGATATATATAAATACAATATACATTTCATATCTTATAAATATACATTTCATTCATTTCTAATACTCGTCATAAAATGAAGTAAATTACCTATGCGTATAGATATACCATATCGTAATGATTAAGTTAAAATTAGTAAATATTTAATAAAGTTTAATCTCAAAATAGTAGACTATTTAGTAGACCAACAATGGCTACAGATATTGTACATGTAAACTCTCAAAGGTATACCCGGCCCTAACTTCTAACGAGTGATGCTTGATTGATAGGTAATAACATTGAACGTTACACCCGATTAGCTTGCACTAACACTAGATTGACGTTCGTCTTGTTTCAGTGGTGAGGTCGCGAGCAGCTTCCCTGTGTATGGATCACTCTTCGGATGTAATCACCGCTAATAATTCATCCGGTAAGCCTGTAGTCTCATTATCGTAACCTACAACGCCTCTCTTTCCCTCTCTCACTTCATATCACTATGCTCGGTGATTCCTCAAATGTTATCACTGCTAGTAATTCATCCGGTAAGGCTCCACAACTATAGTCTCGTAACATAACCCTACTTTCTCACTCCCACTTCCTACCCTCGTGTTTAGATCACAAACTAATCGCACTAAACAACCACTAGATGTCCCTCTTTCTTACTTCCTACCCCTGGTGAGTGGATCGTACACTAACCGCACTAAACCATCACTAGATGTCGCCGCAAGGTTCACGATTAAACCGAAAGATTACGCGGAAGGAAGGTCTATCTCGATAGGAACGCTATGCCGAGTAATGTGCTCCCATCGTACGGGGGAACAAGTCAATGAGATATACCTCGCTAGATTCTACGCTATTCTCTACTACGCTCTGTGCATCGATCAGGTAATATCAGCTAAGTGTCCCTCCTCGACTTCTGTGTCACCAGTATAACTAGATATCTGTATTCATTACAATGTATTTGGTATCTCTATAAAACATTATTTTTCGATAATTTCTAATGAATATAATTATATGAATATTACATAATTTTAATATAAGATATAATCGAAGTATTGTAAAAATGAAGTAATAATAACTGTTCTTTTATTTATTGTTATTTAATATAATTTTATTTTTATTTAAAAATTAAATGTATTGTTTCAAAATCAAACTGAAGTTTGATACTTTGATATTAAGATTGAAGTTTGAGTATTATATGTTCGAAAATAAGAAGATTCTAAATCGAAACAAATGGTAAAGTATGCAGTATCAAATATCTAAATTTTTTTAGAACTTCTAGAATTATTTTAAAATCCTAGTTGATACAAGATTATTCAATGCATTTAATCTATAGTAAAAAATGTTATAACTATAATTATCATAAATATATATATATATATATATGTAATATATTTACTATATTGATAAATGTATAAAAACTGATATAATCTCAAGACAAAACAGTGGTTGATCTTACACTCGTCCTCCGTTGTTCTTACATAGGTCGAGATAGGAGTTCTCTCCAACACCCTGTTCAATAGTTCAACCCTACTGTGCGTCGACCTACTTGGGGTGCAGACGTTGGTTCCCTCCATTCTTACCGCCATCGAAACAGTACTAAGAGATACCGGAACTCTATTTAGGTTGAGTATTAGTAGCGCCCCCTCCAGTGCTGGGCATGACTAATGATACGTTGTTATAGATGTAAATTCTACATTCCCTATGATGATTATACTCAGATTGGTGGGTCTAAATCCCAAATATAGCTTTTATTATTATTTTATTTACTTTCGGTGATTGTATATTACCACTTATATATATTTATTTTTATTCTTTATTTTTGTTATCTACCTTTACACATCGTTTTGTAAACTTTTCTAATTTATAAACCATTTATAAATATATATATTATTATATATCACTAATAGTATATTATATCTTTAAGTATTACTGAATGGTTACCCGCCTTTCGTTATCCTAACTTACGTTAACGTAATTGTTATTACTGTGGTTACAGTAACACCGACGAAATCAGCGACATACAGATACGTAAATCGTGTATACAACTTCTGATGTCTTTGCAATGTTTACCGCTACACTACGGAGACACTCTGATCAAAGGTCGTAACCCCCGTGACCCCCGCTCCGTGACCTCAGGCTCCTAATCCCAACTCTGACCTATAGGATTGCTAAAAGAAACCAACAAAGAGATAACGTATATCTCTCTGCAGACGAGAGTTTCCAGTGTAGTCCATGACGCCCTACTTAACGAGACGGATAATACCAACACACAAATACTTCTATGTTAGTCGCCTACCACTATCTGAAACTCTACTGACGCGTAATGTGTAGCTACAACGGTCTTCTTACACTTAAATATCTAATTATATATTTTTATTGTTATTTTATTTGGTGGAGTCCTTTAATCCCATCCGGGAACTTAGATGAAGTTTTCACTTAACCATATATGCTATAAGCTTATAACCTATGTATCTAATGTTCCTTCGAAACCACTTTAATATATATATCATGTCAAGGCATCCATTATATATATATATATATATATTAATAATATTGTATTTTAATTCAATATTCTAATTTGAATTGATTATAATTTATTTTAATTATTTATTACTATTATTTAACTATATACCTATAGTACTACTATAATAGTACTACTTTAATAGTACCTCTATAATAGTACTACTATAATACCTATATAATTATATAGATGATTACGGTTTATAATATTTATTAATAAATATTAATAATTTGAATTAATCTCGTGTAATAATTCTATGTTTGTATATTACTTAGGTATACATTATCCTTAAAACTGTATGTAATATATTAATAATAATTATGTAATATATAATATGTACATTCCCATATTATAGGTTCAATATTTCTTGTTACGCAAGATTTGGCTTTTCACTATAATTCTGGTTCTAATCCTCAAAATGACAAAAGTTAGTGACAGCATTGTATACGATTACAGTGTATTATAAAAATAGTGCTGAACCCTTTGATAGCAAGAAAATGCATGTACAATTCTAATACGTAAATAATAATAAACAACTTAGTAGATAGGAAAGTTAATAAGTTATAATAGTTACAATCCTTGATATAACGTTAACTCCATATGTATACAATAATTCATCAGAGTTGCAATTAAATGTTAATTTCAACTCACGATTTCTAGTCTACAATTATAAATATCCCAATAATAATATTTGGTTTAAACGTATAAAAAAATGTATATTATTTTAAATAAAATCATATAATATACAATGGTAATAGCTTATATTATAATATATCTTCTATTTTGTATACATTACATTATCTCTTCTGTCAGTACAATAGATTGGGACTTTTAATAACTGTATTTAGGTTAATGTTCTCATACATGTCATATACTTGACTTTGTTCAAATGAAAGCTATGTGATTGTAAATATGAAATCACTTCCTATTAAACATTGTTATGTGTAAATAGAGTAGAGGCATGATATAAAATATGATACTCTCTTAATAGGACCACCTTTTATTGATGTATCTTTATCCATCCTTAATTATGTGTTCAATAATTATATTCATTACAATATTCATTATTTTATGAATGAAAATAATGATTAAAATTAAATATTAATAAAAATCTAGTAAATTTGTTTACTGACACATTAAAAATATAAAATGTATTATATACAAATATATTATAACTTTAATTACAAAACTTTCATTCATTAAATAATTTAATTATAAAAAATTAAAATTTTAAACATGTTAAAATATGAATTGATGTAACATTGATGTAACATTGATAACACACAATAATGTACATTAATACTTATAGTAGTAATACCAATGTTGTATTAGTATTATTACAATATATATCCCTATTAAAATCTCAATTTTAAGGATAAGTAATTCAAGTATTTGTAGTCTAATAAGTTATTAGTAATAGTATATTATCACTTCTAAATAGCATATTAAAATATATATATATATATATTTTATATATCACATATTGATAACATATTAACTATGTACTAATCTCTACAGAAAACATAGCAAACATATACTTTGATAAGGCAATCTCTCTTATCTTCAATAAACTAAACACTTCATGGAAATTCACAACATCCTGCTCAATAGCGGCCATTCAGGTATGTGTGTGTGTGTGTGGGTTTGTGTGTGAGTGTGTGTATGTGTGAGTGTGTGTGTATGTGTGTGAGTTTATGTGTGTGTGTGTATGTGTGTGTGTGTGTATGTGTGTGTGTGTGTGTGTGTCAGTATGTGTGTATGTGTGTGTGAGTGTGTGTGTGTGAGTATGTGTGAGTTGTTGTTGTTTTTGTTTAAGTATTTATTTTAAGCACATCATTAATAATTATAATTCTATAATGTGGATTTAACAATATATATCACATATAGATAAAAATAAAGAATGTATACATTATATATATATAATTCGCACGATAATATTACGAATAAACGAACATCAATGTTTGGCGATAAGAAATTTTTTTAATTTCTTTTTAAAGATATTAATTGATACATTTTTATTTCTAAGTTGCGGGGGTAGTTTATTCCATCTAATTGTTGATGAAGAGCTGAATTTTCTCCTTTCGTATTTGATGCAATGGGTAATAGGTTGGTGTAGTATAGTGGAATTGTTATTACGTAAAAGTCTAGTGTTTGGTTTATGTTTATTTTGTTTCGTAAATTATAGGGTAAGTTATAAGTAATAGTCTTTTTAAGTATTGTAAGTATTTTGTAGTTGATAGAGTCTTCAGTGTTTAGCCAGTTAAGTTTTTTACGTAAGTCAGTAATGCTAGTTGTATAGTCAGTCTTCTGTAGTCGGTATATATTTCTAATTGAGCTGTTAATTATTTTGTCTAGTTTGTCTATTTTCAGTTTTTCAGTTCCTGTGAATAGTGAGTTGCAGTATTGTAGTCTTGAAAGTATGAGAGTCTGAGTCAGTAGTTTTGTAGTATTTCTATTTAAGTATGGTCGTATTTTTTTAATATTGAATAGCTGTTCAGTCGTAGATTGAGTAAGTAAGCTGTAATGTTTATCTAGATTAAGTTTATTATTGAAGTTGACGCCTAAGTATTTAACATAATTGGTGGGAATGATTTTGTGTTGATTAATAATAATGTCAGGGAAGTAAGTATTTGGGTCATTAGTTATATTTAATAGTTCAGTTTTATTGTGGTTTAGTAGTAGGTTATTATTTGTTAGCCAGTTTTGTAGTTCGTTTAAACAGTCTTGTAGTTGGGTAGAGTTTGTTATCTTTGCGTGTAGTTCTATGTCGTCTGCGTATAAGTTGTAAGTAATATATGGATTACGTTTCATAATTGTTTGTAATGGAATAAGATATATAGAGAAGAGAATTGGGGAAAGTATTGAACCTTGAGGAACACAGTGATCGATGGTATATGATTTAGAGTAATTATTTCTTATTTTAATGGAATATTTTCTATCTTTAATAAAATTAGAAAACCATTCCATAGTTACATCTTGTATTCCTATGTTTCTAAGTCTTTCTAGCAGTATGTCATGTCTAAGGGTGTCGAATGCATAGGATAAGTCAAGTAGTATTAGCTGTATTGGTTGTCCAGTATCTAGTGAGTTATATAAGTCGCCAAAAAGAGAGAGTACAGTAGTTTCAGTACTATGTAGTTTACGGAATGCATTTTGTCGTATGTCCAGCAACATATTTTCAGTTAAGTAGTGTGAAAGTTGAGTATATACAGTTTTTTCAAGAATTTTAGTTAATAGAGGTAGTTGAGATATAGGTCTGTAGTTTGAGAATTCAGAAGAGTCAAGATTAGTTTTTTTTATTATTGGCGTAATTATTACGTTTTTTAGTAAATTTTGAATAGTTCCTGTTATAAGTGAGTCATCAATTATATTTTTGTAAATCAAAGTTAGAGTTGTTGCTAGTTTTTTTATTAAGTATAGAGGAATTGGGTCGTGTGGTGAAGATCATCTAGCAGTGACAATATAATTGTAGATTTCAGTATTAGTAGGTACAGTAAAATGTATTAGTGTCGAAGTGCATGGTAATATTTGGGGTGCATTATAAAGAGGGTCAAATGTACAAGAGAGTCTATTACAAATGGCGTTAATTTTGTCTTTAAAATATTCTGCAAATTTCTTACATAGTTGATCATCGGGAAAATGTGGGAGCGTAGAATTTTTATTTTTTCCTAAGAGGGTCTTAGTTATTGAGTAGAGTCGTTTATAGTCGTGTGAACAATCGTTTATTTTGTCAGTAAAGTAGTCTGTTTTTGTAGATTTCAGTTCATTCCTGTATATATATCTATTTTTTCGTAGGTCAATTAGATTTGATTGTGATGGTGATTTCGTAAAAAGTCGTACATGATTTTCTAAATAAAACTTTTAAATTATTTAATTTGGAGTTAAACCATGGAGTTTCGTTATGTAGAGTCAAGTAGAGTGTATATGTGTGTGTGTGGGTGTGTGAGTGTATGTGTCTGTGTTTGTGTGTATGTGTGTATGTCTGTGTGTGTGTGTGTTTGTGTGTATGTGGGTGTGTGTGTGTGTGTGAGTGTATGTGTGTGTGTGTGTGTGAGAGAGTGTGTGTGTGTGTATTTCTGTGTGTGTGTGTGTTTGTGTGTGTATGTGGGTGTGTGTATGTGTGTGTGTGTGTGTGTGTGAGTGTATGTGTGTGTGTGTGTGTGTGAGAGAGTGTGTGTGTGTATGTCTGTGTGTGTGTGTGTATGTAATTGTAATTATAATTGTAATTGTAATGGTTTATTTAAACACTTAAATATATATAAAAACATATCTCAAAAGTGTATAGACAATATACAGATATTCAGCAAAACAGCTGCTATGGATGAGTATAAATATAAATATATATAATAATAAACAAACGAGAACAAGAAACGATAATGAACGAATAATAAAATAATAATAGTCATAATTTAGATTTATATAGCATTAAGTGCTGCCTACGTAATAACAATAATTTTAGTCGTGTTTTAAAGGTGGAGTGATTATTGATATTCCTTATATTGATTGGAATGGAATTCCAATTTATAGGGGACATACATTTAAACGATCTACCACCAAATCTCTTTTTTTTGTAAGGATGCGTTTTTAGTCGAATGGTTCTAGTAGACCTAAGTGAGTTAAGAGGATTAATAGGATCTAATAGGTTATAAAGGTAAATTGGTTGGTGCGTAAGTAATAAGTTGTGAGTGAGGCATAGAAGTTTAAATATACAGCGATTTTTAAAAGTTAACCATTTAAGTGAGGAAAGAAGTGAAGAGACAGAGGTAGTATAATCAGAATAAGATAAATTAAAAGTAAGTCTAGTAGAAGCACGAATAATACGATCAATTTTAGATATCGATATAGAAGGAAGAGAACAGAGAAGAGAGTTACAGTAGTCGAGACGAGAAAAAATAAGAGAGTTTATTAGAATAGAACACGATTTTTTAGTTATAAATTTTCTAATAGAGCGAATTTTATATATATGTAAATTAGATATTTTACATAGATTAGATATATGCCTGTCATAATTAAGATTAGTGTCAAAGATAAAGCCGAGATTTTTAATGAAAGGTTTAGGTTGAATTAAAGAATTATGTACAGACAGAGGAGGAAATGTGGATTGAGAATGAGAAATATTTATGAGTTCAGTCTTAGTTTCATTTAATAGAAGACAATTTGATAGTAGCCAAAAGTTAATATGTCTAATGCAATTTGAAAGAGATAAATTAGAGTCAGGACTGGAGTTAATAGGTAATTTTATATAAAGCTGAATATCATCAGCATAAATATGATAAGATATGTCAGGAAAGGATTGAATTAGTTTAGATAGTGGAAGAATATATAGATTAAAAAGTAAAGGACCAAGCACCGATCCCTGTGGTACTCCACAAGTAACGGGTATAGGTGAAGATAGCGATTCAAACTGTGTGTGTGTGTGTGTGTTTGTGTGTGAGTGTATATGTGTGTGTGTCAGTCTGTGTGTATGAGTGTGTGTGTGTGTGTGTGTGTGTGTGTGTGTGTGTGTGTGTGTGTGTGTGTGTGTGAGTATGTGAGTATGTGAGTGTTTGTGTGTATGTGTGAGTGTATATGTGTGTGTGTGTGTGTGAGTGTATGTGTCTGTGTTTGTATGTGTGTGTGTGTGTGTGTGTGTGTGAGTATGTGAGTATGTGAGTGTTTGTGTGTATGTGTGAGTATATATGTGTGTGTATGGGTGTGTGAGTGTATGTGTCTGTGTTTGTATGTATGTGTGTATGTCTGTGTGTGTGTGTGTTTGTTTGTGTGTGTATTTGGGTGTGTGTATGTGTGAGGTGTGTGTATGTGTGTGTGTGTGAATACAACACTTACATAGTGTCAAGGTCATCCCTCCTTATTAGGTATTATGCGGCCTAGCTGAGATGCCTATCAAGACGACCTTGATGTGTCAGAGGTCAGTACATTGGCTATGCAACCTGATCTCATCACAATGTTCCCGTAAAGCTACTGCACAAACCAAGGTCAGAATGCTCCTAACATTAGACATCATAGTAGTATTGACATGTGTATTATGCATAGATATATAATTAACTAGATAGGCATTCACCAATATTTAGTTAAACGTCCATGGTCCGCCATATTGTATGTAGGGAACGGGTGACTGCTATTTTTATATTTAATTACACTGGGATTTTATTTATTTATATAGCAATTTGAATATATTACCGTTTTATTATAAATTAAATTAGGATTACAATAATATCCTACATATAATTTTATATTTATTATAAAACTGTAATAGTACATTATATAATATTTATATGTATATATATATATATCACATGCTCCCTACTCACAAGATGTCCGACTAGATGTTTCGTTAAATTTCATAGGTGGTATTCACAAATGCCTACATCTACTTAATTATATAGCTGGTATCATGTGAGAAGAGCAAACATATTGTAGTAATAAATGTAGTTATAACCTGTATACATATAGATTTATGTATATATAAATACATAGATTATTTACCCATATATATATTAATATATACATAATATATTTCACATATACATATATAAATTATTTATAATATAAGACAAATTTATACACAATAGATATTATTATATGAAAATGTATGAATTTATATATAAGTATAATATATATATATATATATATACATACTAATCGTTATAACCACTACACCCTCTCTATATAACACTACACCCCACCGTTCCCCATACAGGACCTGCACTCGACGATATGCGCCGCATTCCACTGCCTGACGATGTGGCTATGTTCGCACCCTTCACTGATAACAGACAGACAATCGTTGTGCAACATCCTCGAGGTTCTAGAACTGGGCATTAGCGGAGCCAAGAGTCAGGTTACTTAACCCCCCTCGCACCCCCACCGCACCTCTCTCTCTCTAGCTCTCATCACCCTATCTCTATTGCGATCCTAACTAATACCCGAGTTCTGTGTTTATAATACCATATATATATATGCATATTGACATGATAACATACGTTGATCTATAAACCAAAGTTAGAATACTGATAGACCGTGAGCCTTACACACATGCACTTAATATAACCTAACGAGTACAGATAATTTAATGATAGAGTAAACAGATATAGGAATTAGGAGTTAATGGTTAAGGTAAAGATAGTGCAGGTAAGAGTTAAAGGTAAATGAAGCGTAGGTAGGAGTTAATGGTAAAGGTAGTGCAGGTAGTGAGGTTTGAACTGATGGGTAATTGAAGGGAATAATGTTGGGAGATGAGTTATCAAGAGCAGGGATGGTTAAGGTAAGCAGGGAGGTACCCAAGTTACAAATATTTGAGTTGTAGGGCTACCTAAAGTAATTAAGGCAGATAGGTAGAGGGGATAGATGAGGGGGTTTATGAGGGGGTGGATAAGGGGTGAATGATGGGTTGGATAGAGAAGTCTAAATAGGAAAGTTAATCATAGGGGAAATAGTTTGGGAGTAATTGTAAATAGAAGAATACCATTCATATGATTATGCACATCTTAATATAATGGTAGTTGTCAGGTATATTAACTTTAGAGATTTGCATGAAGAAGGGTAGATTAAAGATACTTGAAGAAACACCAAGGTTGAGAAGTGATGGGGTGAATAACTAATTAGGGGTGATTAGGGGTGAGTTTCTAAATAGCATTCAAAATATATTTAAGTTACGCTTATTCAATATAAGCTATAGTTTAATGATTGAGGCATATGTGAGAGTTATAAGTAGCAGAGATAGGAAAGAATTCATATAGTTAGATATAATCCGCATAAATATGATGGTATAGATTGGAATAGAAGAAATCAATAAATATATACATGTGTTTACATAGACTTTATGCATCCTATATATTCTCTAATTAACCCACTCCTCTCTTCTCTTAACCTTACTCGATAGACTCACTTCTAGTTAGAACTAAACACTCACCTTAGTAGACAATGTCTACTAGACATACCTTCACCTCACCTCGTGTGCGATACGCCTGCGTGTGTATTTCTTTCTGCATGGCTTAACGCTACGAGTTTGCACTATTTCTCCACTCAGAGTAGCCCCACGATGGAAACGTCGGTGATAAAAGATTCATCGATAGGGGGCGCAGCAACGTTTGTTAGATCACCGTCTCGTAAAAAAATTTTAATCGAAAATTGCAAATCTACCGTCAACGATTATTTGGATGAAATACAGGTTTTGATTGACAGTTTTATTAATTACGTAATCACACAGTTTCATAGGTACATTACGTAATCTATTGTATGTTATCTACTCTGCATTATGTAATTCTATTTCCGTTTCCATAGTTCTTTATATTTGTGTGTTTTAATTTAGTGTATGTTTACTTTTAATATATTGCATATATGTTGTATTTGCCTTTGAATAGGATTTCTGCTTTCGAATATTATAGTTTAAGATTAGTGCATCATGAAACGGGCTTTTCAATGATGTTATTATGTAATTATATAATTCATTCATTCAATAATATAATATCAACATTTGATAATAATTGATAGACATATAATATATATGTTATAGAGTACAGTTGTAAATTTATCTAGTAAATCAATAAAATATTTTACGGTTTCATCTGAAAAATATCATCATATGACATATTTGCAATGTTTCATATTTTATATAATATTTAAATGTGTATATATTTTTAATTTTAAATATATATATATAGTAAAGATTTATCTAGCGAAAGATATAACACTTATACAAATCGTGTTGTTAAATATTATACACAAAATGATAGCGTCACCTATATGGGGTCAATTTTATTAACTATGTTGTTTATAATATAAATTTGTATCAAACTATTCACTTTTAAAATGCACAATTTTTTATTAAAATTATTATAAATATGATGTAAACTAAGTGTACATTACAAATATAAAACAAATCAATATGATATCTTGGTTTTAAATGCTATAATATCTATGTAGCGAGTAAAAGCTAATTTATATTGCATGTAATTTAATAAAACAATGAAAGCATTGTTGTATGAAAAATCTAAATATATTTCAGTGATTTCAATATTACTGCTAGCAGTGGGACGCATGAATATTAAGGACGTTGCTTAAATAATGAGTGTTATATCTTTGCTTTGCAAAATATTTGTATATTGTGTGTATCTAGAAATAATATAAATAATGAATTAATTATGTAAATAATGAATATATTAATATCGATATTAATAATTATCATATTATTAATACAAACATCTATTTCCTAATTTGTAATATATTTTCTCTAATTGCACTATTGTTTTATTAATAATATATTTAATATTTATTGTATATTAAGCTATTAAAAATTAACACTTAAAATTATATTGATGATTTGTTAATTCTTAGTAATATAATTTGTAACGAATTTATTTGTTTTCAAATTAATACGACATATTAATATTATTGAATTGAGCATTACCCGCTAGCATTAATACAGTACGGTTACAAGCACCAATCTTACATCTACCTTCCTTTAAACAGAACAGATCCACAGAAACTCCCAAGCTGAAGGATCAGAAGCCACTTCGTCCAGTCTCCAACAGAGTCAGGGAGGCTGCTGAGATGACCCTCACAACTCTCATGGACAATGTTGTTAGTAGTATCCAACTTATGGCTACGGTAACTGTAAAACGATTTAATATCTTTCATTTTTTAATTTCGTATTAATCTTTGCTTATTTCAATAACGTATGTTATCGTTAGCAAATATTTATACTTTATACTTTCGATTAGCTATTTCTACTGTATAAATTATCAATCAATCAATCTTTATATCAAACAATAATTGTTATCTTATTTATTATATATTCATTATTTTGTCAATTAGTTTTCATATATTGTATATTATATATTTAATTAGGTTCGTACATATCTATATGTACACTAAATAATAATATTAAAAATATTAAAATTAGATAACAATTAAAAATCACCTATAAAATTATCGTTCTACTATTGTTAGGATGCTTGATAGTTATTATTAGGGTAAGGAGTCTCTAAACCACGTTGTTAAATAAAATAAAACGCCACACCAATTAGGGATCATTCCCCCCACCGTGTGGACCCGAATCTCTAAGTTCTTTGGTCGACGAGAACACACTCGCGGCTTTCTGCGGAGAAAATACACACTTTCAGTATTACGTAATGGATAATTCCATTATCATTGGTCTTTCTCAAGTAGCCCTTTTCACCGACACTTGTTTGTATAATAGCACTACTAGTAGTAGTAGCAGTATCAGTAGCATTATATTCTAAATATCTAAACATACAGTATATCATATACTTCTTACAATTTATAAATTATAATGAATTACATAGAACGCATATTTCTATACAGTAATAATTACTAGCACTAGTATTTATTGAATATATGATTATATTGAAACTTTTGATAGCTAAGTTGGCTACAGTAACAGCATTGGTGCGGGGTCCTTTTGGTCGTTACGCCTGGTCAATGAAGTTACGTCACTCTCCGTGCGTCGATAAGGTATTATGTAATCTACTCATATGTATCAATGTATCATGTCTTGATATAATAATAATAATAATAATATTAGGATAATTTTTTTGTTTTCGGTTTCAATTTCTTGTTTATAATATAAATATGCTTTCTCTTAAACGGCTGAAAAATAAGATAGCGTATTTCTGCTGTCGTCGCCAGTTAAATATGTACGTAATTCTAATATCACTATTGTAGTATGATTTCATCGAGAAGAATGAGATAAAGAGGCCACAGTACTGCGATGAAGTGGGAACACGTCACACGATATCCCCGAAACATTTCCCTGACTTCGCTGAGTCGATACCCGTGTACCAGACGTTAGTGTGTCTCTTTAGCTCTAGCAGTGTTATTGTAAATGTATTATATTATTATCTATATATATATATATATATAAATATATATATATATATATAGATTTATTATTTATTTTATGATAATAGTACAATGTCATATTGAATATAATTACATAAAGAATAATGTATTCAGCGGAAATTCTATTCCGGTTCTCGAAAAAACTCAACTCACCTACGAGAAAGACCTTGACTTCTTGAAGGATGTGGTCAACTTTACACCATCGGAGGAGGAGGAGGAGAAGGTCGAAACTAATACTTTACATCCTAAAGAATGCCAGGCACCGAAGTAAGTCTCCGTACGATAGTGTCAATATTATAGTAAATAACTTCTATTATTGTTATTGTTATTGTTATTTTGGTGGAGACCTTTCATCATATCCAGGAACTTAGATGAATTTTGCACTTATAACCACATGGTTCTAATATCCCTTCGAAGCCGCTCACATATTAAGGCATACATGGTTTTAACGAGAGCCGATCATTTATTATCGTCACAATTATTCTAAATATTATTTTAGAGCTATTTTATTAATACGGATTGCGCTCCAACCCGCGTCCTACTACTTATAATAAACTACTTCTATAATAAACTACTTCTATAATAAACTACTTCTATAATAAATAACTACTATAATAAACAACTACTATAATAAACAACTTGTATTGTAGAATTTGTACGAAACATCACGCTACGAGATTGTTTCTGTCACATTTTGGATGGTTAACTTTGGATGCTATAAAGGTTTGCAGTATACAATATTGCAGGGTACTAGTCAAGCTAGAGTATTCAACCTAGAGTACTCAAGCTATAGTACTCTAGCTTGATATTAATCTTTTATTAATCATTTTATTACTTATTAATTTATGTAATAATTAAGTTTCTAACACCTTATACAAATAAAATATGAGTTATTTGTACATACATTCAATATTAATTTGTAATACATTCAGTTTATAAAGTAGCATTCTGCCTAAAAGGAAGACTATAATTAATCACAAATATAATAAATAATTATAAAAGTAGATATTCCGAGTATGTAAGCGTTATCAATTATTTTATTTTACTATAATTGTGTTATTTCACTTTATTATATTACTATAATAATATCCTAGCTATCAAAAATAATGTCATGACTATAATATGTTCAACTTTACAAAAAGTCTGATATATATAATACAGATCATCCATTTAATTTAACATAGGAATAGATATATTTATTCAAACAAAAAAATGTTTCCAACTTATTGATAAAATCTGATAGAATTTAAGTTAGAATTATCGGAAGTTATCTATAAATATTGTTATTTAATATTACCCATAACTGCCTTTTTTGTTAGCGACCATTATTATATTTAAATACAAACAATACACTGACAATAACCTCTGACCTCAGAATCCAGATGGAGGTCCTCATTGCTATTACAATACATTTATTCAAGCTAAAACATATTTCAAACTTATTCATAAAATTTTACTTATGGTGTTAGAATTATCAGAAGTTACCTATGAACATTATTATTTAATATTACCCATAACTGCCTGTTTTGTTAGCTACTAATATTATATTTAAATACAAACGATACACTGAAAATAACCTCTGACCTCAGAATCCCGATGGAGGATCCTCGTTGCTACCACTAGATTGTGATTCAGATCTACTGCGGAAAGATCTAGAACTTCTCGATGACCTTGCATGTCGACCTTCGGACACCGTGCATATCTTCTACGTTCGTAAAGGTCAAACCGCAGCCTCGGAAATCCTCTCCAATGTCGTTAGTGTGCACTCTCTTAATCATTCTTTTCGTTACTAAGCTAAGTATGTACAACTTAGCTATACGTACCTGGTTATCTGTATATGATTATTACATTTAGTAAACAGTTTTAGTAAACTCGATACTATTATGTATTATATAATATTAGTAATTTCTAATTTATAGTTAATGGAGAATATGATTATATATACATTTATGTTTAATAAGTATATTTCATATAATGAATTTTATCCATACCTAAAGATATATTTCGTATAATGAATGTTATCCCTAGCTAAAGATATATTTATGTGTTGTAGGAACATGTATAAATGTTGATATATTTATATTAAAAATATTAAAAAGACATTTATTAGTAGTTGTTTAAAAGAATAATACAATGTTCCTAATAATTATTTATTAATTAAATAATCAAAATAGAAAAGTGCATTTATATATAGTATTATCAATACATATTAGAATACATATGAATGAATGAATAATATTTATATTACTTATTTATTATAAATAAATAATTAATACACATTCATATAGATACAATATAATATAGTTATATGATAAATAAAAAAGAAATATTTTAGTAGCACATCCTTTAGAGAAAGGATAACACAAAAAATAATTAAATATGAAAGAAATATCATAATTAACATAGCTATACAAAAATAACTACAATGCAAATGCTGCCCCACACAGACATCTAAGAGACACGTGTCATGTGACTTCCTGTCGTTCATAAAGAGCTTAGGTTGGCCCGTAGATGTACGCCAACACAAAGGATGGACGGGACATACCAGTACAATGGCCGCCAACAGATCTTGTTCCGCTCATGCAGGTGAATATCGCAAAACTTCATAGAAGCCTACCACAATCGTTGTATGGCTATAAATTGCTTCATAATGATTTTTCACAGTTATCGTGTTTTCAACAGTTATGGGTTCAATTCTGATCTGAGACAAATTTATATAAACTAAATATTAATCTTGAAAAATTATTTATATTGAAAAAAAATTAAAATAGAAATCAAAATTGTTATTAGTTTTAAAATTATAAAATCTCTCAGATATTTTAGTTGCATCATTCATTGTTTTTAATTCAAACGGCTTTAATTTAAAGCACCAAATCCTAGTATCTCTATAACATTAGCCTATATTTTAACAGTATTACTCTAGTTTAATAATAGTTTTACAGCCCATTAAATTTAAACTTAAAACTAATATAAATATTATTACACTATTTCACATACTATACAATAATACAACTACTACAATATATAGTTGACAATTGTTGTCTCAATATAGAAATATAAACATATTACTATTATCAGTGGTAGCAATATAAGTAATCACAAAATTAACGTTCATAGTTAGATAATATTAGCACTATCAAAGTCTATAAGGCTAATAATAATTAGTTATGGTGGTACTTCAGAAATGTATTTTTTTTAAATGTGTATTTTTAAAATTACTTGTGGAATCATATTTATAATTTCATGTATTCATATATCTAAGTAAAAACAACCTTTTATAATACCTTATATTCAAATTATTATAAATATTTATATTAATTATATTATATTTTATTAATTATTGGAAAAGTTCACAATTTACCTTATATTATAATTATCTTATTCTATTTATAATTTAATATCATACTATTAATAATACATCATATTTCTTTGTATTGGTATTGTAGAGATTTGAATGTAATAGATAACTAATATATAATATTACTGTTAATATATTGGAATAATAATATGTATACAATAATTATATGGATTATAGATATAACAATCTTACTTGTAAAAATACTGATAAATAAATAACATTTTATTTAATTTAAGAAAATATATAGTCAAAAGTATAAATATTTATAATGATAACATACGTTATTGAAATAAACAAAGAATAATACAAGTTATATTTACCATCACATGTAATATGTTTCTAATTTACTATTGTTATTTTTATATGTTTATTACCAATATATTATTACCAATCGAACTTGAAAAAATATGTAAATAAATATTCATTCAATTCATTCAATACGAAATTAAAAAATGAGGAATATAAATTATTTACAGTTACTGTAATTATGTCAACATCGAATTCATAATAATCATATATTACATACATAACATGCTACACATGACACTACAGATGACTTGCAGTTCTCGTCAGACACAGGTGGCTCCCTCTATGACGGAACAAGACTAACGCTGTACTACGCTAATGTCACCGATGAACTCGCCTTCATCATCCCGTCCACTATTTCCACTCAATACTTCAGTAAAAGCGAACCAGGTAAGCTGCTCAAGATAAAGGCACTCCTTAGCCCCTCCTCATCCTCGTCTCCTACTCATATACCTCTTCCCTTTATTCCTCCTCATCATCGATCCTCAACTCTTCCTCATTATCCTCCTTATCTTCATCATCCTCTTCCTTCTCCTCCTTCTACTTATATTCCACCTCCCACCCTCATCCTCATATTACTCCTTCTCCACCTCCCATCTTCATCCTTATACTCCTCCTCATCTTCCCACTCCTCCTCCTCTTCCCATACTCCTCTCACTCATCCTCTCCCTCATCCTCCTCCTTTTCCTTTTACATTCTATTAATGATCTCTTCAGGTGATACTCCGAGCCCCCGACAAAATAGATCTGATTCCATCAAAGACAGAAGAAGTACTGGTACGTTACTATTCACACACACACACTCTCCTCTTATTATCGGTGATATATCCTCTTCCTCACAGTTACATTGAGCTCGGCTACCATTGGTCAAACATCCGAAACCCTCGACATCCGAATACTTGTTATCTGGCTCGAAGTCTATGAAGATCTTGATAATTTCCCTACAAGTTTGTGAATCTTCGAGTACCTCTATTTACTGCCATTACATTTTTATAAAACAAAATAGAGGAGATTTTGGATCTTCGAACCAATTTTTAATTTCTTATCAATAACTACAATTTTTGAATTATAATAAATTATTTACTTTCTAGAATAATATATACATCACTATTTATAATAATTTAAAAAATTAAATATTATCTATAATTAAATAATTAAATATTATCTAAAAATCAGGTTGTATTGGCTATCTTTTTGTTACCATGTATCATGTATATATTTATACCAATAAGATTATTATCTTTTCTATACTTTTAAAATTTTTCAAATCGTAAATATAAAAATTATAATCTAAAATGTAAGCCTAATTATTAGAAGTAGTCATAATAATATTCATTATTTTTTACTCGTTTACATTTATAAATTTGTATATGTGGCACTTAGATTTACTGTTATGAATCATATTATATATCTTTATAAAGAGAATACATTTCTGTTTAATAAATAATCTATTTCCCTGGTTCTTAAATAATACAAATAATACATATTTTGGCTGATAATTAATATAACTGGCTCTTCTCATTTGCTGATTAAATATTGCTCATCCCAATATAAAACTTAAATAGTAACAATAATTAAAAATAAATATTATTTATTATCTTATAAGATAAATATATTTAGTTATTTTATATAATATTTATCATAATTTGATTACATTTTAATTAATAATATGAATTCATAAATTGATATTTTATCAGCCATATATTCTAAATAAATATGTACATTTAAAAAAAGTATAGCTCCGATATTGTTTATAAATTTCAGTTTAATTTGTATTACTAGAAATGAAGATTTAAGGTATGTTTCAATGCACCAAAATCTCCCTACCCCTATTACCTTCATCATTACGCCCCTATAAACCTACACTTTCAACACAGATGACCTGATATCCAGTACAGAGAGCGGCCACAAGATATCTGCCAATCCTATTATTTACCGTATTTATATACACGCTCTCAAGAATAAACTCTACCGAATACACACAAAGTGTTCATCCAAGTAAGTACGAACGCACCTAGCTACATCTATATGATCACTACTATACCGGCCACTCCCTTATAGGAGTACGATCGCAGCTCCCCTAGTGGATGGAATAGTAATTAGTCATCGTTCCCTCGGCTCTATCATTAGATTAGCTGCGATGAATACATTTAGAAAGAGACGTCTAGACTGTGATAGGTAGGTGAACTTTAGAGATGTGTCAATCAAATAGTTGTTGTTCAGTTTGGAGGTCAAACGAAGGGTGGGAACACCAATTATATTTATTTTATATCTTTCGTTTTATTTTTTATCATTTTTTATCATTCATCATTTAGTAGTATATCGATCTATCTAAATTATATCAAATATAAATTTTTATAGATATTCACTCAAGTATATATACAACATATTACTAATTTAGTTCCTGAAATAGATTGAATACAATAAAATACATTGTTGAAATTATTTAATTCAGAATATAAAATATTGTAAATATGTATTCCTTATATAAATAATATATTTAAAAATAAATATCTACGAATATAATTAGATTTTAAATTTATATATTTAATAAACTATATTCCCTTGTCTTATCCAAAGGATAGTAAAGTAGGATCACTAATTCAGCTTAATTATAAGACAAATATATCTAATTTATTTTATGATGAAAATGTGTTATAGACTATTCTCATTAGTCAATATCTAATGTATCAAGAGAGTCAACATTTATGCTTATCTAAGTAGTTCTAAATTACTACATCTAGTATATAATTTATAATAAAATTGTATTCTATTTAGATAAAATAATTTTAAAATGATTTAGATAAAATATCTAATTAAAGTATCTTTTTGAAATGTATATAGGATCGCTAGTTATCAAATATAATTTTTGTTACCAAATTAAATTATGTTAAAAAATGTTACTAAGTTTAATTTTAATTTTTTATAAATTATTATTATAAAATATTTTTATTATGTGAACATTTCAAATATTGATTATAAGTACTCTAAAAGTAGTGTTTTATAGAAATAACTAATTAATATTTAACATTTATAACCATTTTTGAAAAAGTAAAATATGTTGTTTGTTATTCTATGCTTTTAGTTATTAGCTATATATACTCTTTGGTACACCTGATTTATATAAACAATAAGTATTTTTCAATTAAATTCAATTTAGAATTCTTATGTTGCTTTCAATAGCGCACTGTGGGTTAACAGTGATCATCTGACAATAATTTTTCTGGCTCAGTAATTTTAGGTTAAGTTTAGATGTTGTAATAAAATATATATGAAAAAAGTTGCTAAAACTTAATTCTTTAATATTTTTATCCCTATCTCTCATTCTATTAGATTTGATATATGTTTTTTAAAAAAAATTATAAAAAGTGTGAAAAAAATATTGGTTCGTTTTTTATATCGATATCTCCGTTTTAAACATCTAGTATTTATCGCACCCCCTATGATGGTCAACAATTATTAAAAAAATATTGACTAATTATTATACTGTATATTAAACGTTCTAAGTTAGCTAATATTTACGGACCCATATTCAGCTGAATGATCACTTTTACAGTGTGTATGATTTTAGTTTACCCAGTGTGGGTAATGAATATGTATTCACACTACACAGTACCCACACCACATATATGATAATACTATAATTTGAAAATTAATTCAGACCTATTTTCTCGAATTATTACTGGTAGCCTATGTGATATTTAAGTACCCGGATATATTACCTGGTGTAGATATATCGTAATCGCACTCTGATTTGGATACCAGTTTGTTACCTAAACTTGGTATATGAAAATAGGTATACCCAGTCTGGGTACAAATATATTCGCCTACATCTGCCGTGTGAAAACGCCCTTATTCTTACCTTTTTTTCATTTTGGGGATGTATATAATCATTAAATGTATACATAATGATTTATAAAATAAATAACATATCTACGTACATAAAATATAAACAATAATTTATAATAAATAATTAGTGTTAATATTTAAATTCTATTAACACAGAATAATTATTTTCTCATATTTACTTGCATTTAAATACATAATAGTGATCTCAATGTATGATATAATCTAATACTTGTTTGATATAATACAAATATATATCTATAATTCAAAGAGATATTATTTAAATTAATTGTGTAGATTTAATCATATAATCAGAATTTTATAAATTTAAAAAAATAATATTTATTTATAAATATGCTTTATATATAGTTGTATAGAAATGTATACCTAAGTCTCAAATGTATTACTCTATATATCTAGTTTACAGTTTAAATTAGTTTACATGTGTTGACAATATTCTAATTATTGATGTACTTGATACATTCATAGTGCTACTGCATATCTCCTATCTCTTATATTTACACTCACATAATATCGGATAACTGCGATTTCCCCAAATATATATATATATTTATTAATGTGATACGTGTAATGTTTATGTATATACATGTAATGTAAAATAAACTATATATTATTTAAATTTATAAATACTCTTTGTAAAATAACTATATATTATTTAAATTTAGAAATACTCTTTGTAAAATAACTATATATTATTTAAATTTAGAAATACTCTTTGTAAAATAACTATATATTATTTAAAATTAGAAACTCTAATAATACGCTCCTCCTCTATTGAACAGCTTTCAGCCTCCCGCCGTTAGAAGAAGACACAAAATAAAAGACATCATCGATAAATACCAACGCAATATTCATCATCCACAATTCTACGCATCCCTGTTTACATCTTAACCCTAAGAAGAAACTCCATATTTATTTCTCGGCTATTATTTATTATTGTTTATATATGTACATAGAATAAATAAATACAATAACAATGTATTATATTAATATCTTTGTTCTCTATCCTTCATCTACTGGCATATATATATATATATATATTGATCCTAAAATTGTATAGATATCGTAAATAAATATAGGTAAGAATAGAGAATAAATAATAAACCTTTTCGGAGACATATGGTTCAACTACTATAGTAAAGCTTTATCGAAGTGTTGAAGATTTACTAGACGCTGTATCATTGATATAGATTTAGGATTCATGATTCCAGTTGATTATATAAATACTAGGGATGTTCACGGGTCGGTATCGGGTTTTATGAAATATAATGGTTTCGGGTATTTAATCTATTTTTCGGGTCAGTTTCAGAATGTTATTGAATATACTGAAACTGGTTTCGGGTGTTGAATATATATTATGATCTATAATTTATATTTAATATAATATTATCCCAATCCCAGTCACATCGTATCTCGCAATGCAAACACGTTATAGATTCTCATTCGCCACTAATAACGTAAACAAATATTTATTGGATTATTTTACTGAATATTTATTTATATTTATACAATATATAATTAGATTTTGTATAACTATAGTTTATAATAGTTTTTTTAAAAATGTTTCATATATTACAAAAAAAAATGTTTAATATATTTCAAAAAAATTAAAAAATAGTTCAAAAAAAAATAACAAATATTTCAAATTATTTCCAAAAAATGTAAAAAAAATATTTCAAAAAAGCGTCGATGAAGATTATACATGACAACAAATCATTGTAATGGCAAAAAGTCTATTTTTCGTGTTAATATAATATTTATTATAAACTTTCATTATCTCGACTCTCGAGATAATGAATTTTAGGATTTGATTGTCTCTAGATAATGAAAAATTGGCATATATGTATATGGGCATGTATATATATATATTTATTATATTTTAGTTTCATTATTGGTTTCGAAACATTTTCGCATGGTTTCATTATTGGTTTCGAAACATTGTCATCTGGTTTCATTATTGGATTCGAAACTTCTGAATTAAAAAATTTTTAATATCGAAACAGTTGGTTCTGGTTTCGAAACTGTTTCGAAACATCACAATTGTGACCTGTGAAATATCCCTAATACATATTGATTAATAAATAAATATTAAATAATAATATACACTATTTTAATATAATTACTATAAAGTTTAAATTTAATATTAATATTAAAACATAAATTCAATAATATATAATTGCGTGCATGTTAACATTATAACTAATTATATTTATGTATATCTATTATAATACTACACTTATTGATACCACTATTATTTTAGTGTGTCGGTAATAGGAGAAGAGGTCGGTATTAGACACATCTATTCAATTAACGACCCCCCTGCTTATTCTTGTCAATATAATTATATAAATAATTTAAAATAGCCACATTATTCATTGCCATAATATTACCCTAATTACAAAATTTGAAATAAATATATGTAATATTGAATAAGTTATTATAAATAATCTTATAGGAGTCTGTAATAGAAGATTTTCCCTAATATAGGTATGAGAATGATATTTTGTATATTGATGATATAATTAGAAAGCTTATTGAATTTTAAACTATATTTTAGTTTGTTTTAATTTGTATTTAAAATAAGTTATGATCAAAAATATGCAACAAATATTTATAAAAATAGAACATTGTGTATATATGAATTATGCACGTTTTAATTAATTTATAATACCTATTAGACCATAACTCATTCAATAATTTATATTTAAAAATGAAATTAACAGTATATTTTATTATATATATTTTACCTACCTTTTACCTAGTTATATATATTTATATAAAAAATCAACAGTTTGTATACCCAATATACTATATTATATAATATATATATATATATATATATATATATATACTATAAAGAACGAAGTGAACTATGAACTATGTATTGAATATAACATTTAGATTTTGTTTCACTTTTTTTATCAAAAAAATGTTTAATTTATATTTTTTATCAAGCCCTTTAAATTCTATAATATAAGTTGTATTTTTGTATTTACTAATTTGCAAAATAAAATAGTTATAGATAATATTTAATATTTATAAAAAATGTCATTAATTAGTTAAATCTTATTTATTATTTTAAATTTAATTATAAATATAATATAAACATAGTTTAGTAGTACATAATACAAAAGTTTATTTTAAATATTAAGTTAATATATAATATATATATATTTTTTTCTGATAAGGAATATATATATATTTTAAACTATATTACATTTGTTACACCTGCAATTTCAATACTCTTAAATTACATTAAATATAAATTAGCGTTTACTCGCCATATAAATATATATATTTAAAATAGCATACTCTATTTCTCTGTTATATATTAGTAATGAACATTTTCATATAAATAATAATTTAACTTCGTAAAGCATATTATTTTACATTTCAAGTATATAGTTTAATACGAATTTACATTATAAACAACACATAGTTCCGAAAATTGACCTTATATAGAAGGCGATGTTGATTTTCTATATAAAATAGATTAAAATGACTTCGCCTGAGAGATATATTTCCTTGGAAACATCTGATATGTATTAGTGGTGTAAATGGGTCAAGATTTTGACATTTCGTTACCGACAAAAAACCACAAATTAATGTTTCGACGCCGATCCAAAATTATGATAGTAAACATAGTAAATTGGTTTATAACATTATACATTATATATAAATTCATCGATAACAAAAGTAATTGCTAATTAATTGATACCCATTTATATTGCTAGATTTTATTTTATGTTGTAAAAAATATTTTATATTTTCGATAATGATAATAATATATTAGTATTTAAATCATAACAACACGTATGACGCGATATTTTAGAAACCCGACACGACATCATATTTTGATACCCGAAACCATCCGGGTAGTCAATTTAAACTCTACTCAAGATCATTTACAACACTAATATGTATACATATTTATGATATTACATATAAATATTTATAATAATATATTAAACATATATCAATTATAGAATCTTCATTTCTTTAGTAATTAATATTTTCATGTATAAAAGAATAATAAATTAATTATGGATTCTTACATGTACATTTGTATCAATTATGTTCTATTTATTTAAACATTAATCAATTAATTATTGTATGAACTTGAACTTATATATATATCTTTGATTTTGATCAAAATTAATAATTGTATATATATCAAAAACATATTTGGTGTATTTGTATTTGATTGATAAATCATAAATGTATTTAATTGTATTATATTTATTAGTGTATTTATATTTGATTACATAAATATTTTTATTTGATCAAAACATTAACATAATTATCAAAATTAGATTTAGTGTATTTTTTTATGAATCATTAATCAGAAATATATTTGTATTAAAGTATATTTGTATTTATTGGTTGTTAAGTTGTTAGAAAAAGAATCAAGGCTTTAATACATTATTTATTAACTTTTTACGTGTATCACGGCTCTTATAGATAGGCGCCTAGTATTGCGTAATCATGTGAGACGGCATCGATTGATATATGGGCATATTCCTAGCACTCGGCGTGTGTTAGTATAATGCGAGATAATAATAATAATACGCAAACTAATAGTGATAATAACATAACATCACCTCTTCCAAGAAGAGATATTGAGTAAGGTTGCCTATTCTTTCGGCGTATAGTTTCCTAAGCTGCTGTTGGTTCTATAATGGCTGTGTGTGAGAGGATGGTATTATTATCAGATGGTTGTGTTGAGGAGTTAGGGAAAATGTAATGTATGGGTATGAGTTGGTGTATTCTCTATGGTGGTGAGATGTTCTTGGGGTTAGTTTTGGGTGTTAATTGTATTTTATGTCTGGTACGTTATAGGATATTTCTAACAAGTAAAACACAAATGGATGAACTATATATCGAGGAACTCAAACCATATTAAGTAGTTCTGGTCCCTTAACTGATATGAAGTTTATGCCTGATTCATTAGCGATGGCCTGAGGGTATGAGTAATGGTCAGTAGTGGTCAGTAGTAGTGGTATTATATACGTTACCTTGGCTAGTAAAGTTTTACTACACCTGGGGGGATCTGCTAATAGAACTCCTGGTGCTGTTTTCATTCCCAGTACTAGGAACTCTTCCCTATGTTTCACAGGAGCCTAGAGGTTATATGAACATTACAGGTGTCATGTGACATTACATTATAGGTTGTTCTTATACTGATATAATAGTAAACATACAATTAAACATAAACTATAATAATTACTTCATCCATCCCCCTCAATATAAATTAATAATATATTAAATAATAATTAAATACAGACTTAATAATGTTGGTTAATATCACGATTTTAAATATAAATTATGTATTATTAAATATAAATTAATTTGGTTAACAATGATGATAGAATGTTACCATAACAGAATTGCGAGTTCAAGGTTATTTCTAATATCCTTAAGGGCACCGATATCATCCCATGTGACTTCAGGAACTGTTGCGAAACCCTCTCTCTTAGCTGACGGTTGTACCTTGGTCTAGGGCTATCTGTCAATCAAGTTGGGGTGTAAACAACAATGTTGATGATGATATTTACACTAACAATAAAGTATTTTTAGGTTATATAGAATTAATAGACTTAATTAAATGAAGTAGGTGACCTAGTGACCTTCAAAGTTTGTGAGTACATATATAGCATATCCGAACGACTATGATTCTCTTTCGAGATGACTAGAAGAACATCACTTATGAGATATAGGATTTATATATTTTACACCTATAAACTTGCGTTTCGTTTTCTGAGTCCAATCTCACTCTTATATATCAGATCTCCAACCTATATACGCTAATCTAGCTAACTGATTGGCTAGCTGAAACATAATAAGGACAACTCCCGCCACACTATACATTTACACTCTTACAGTACACTACATATAGAATAGGGTGAAACCTGTCAACAGCAATGATAGCAGCCTCTCTAGCCAGGGATGCTAGATCAGCCCCGACGTAACCGGGGCAGACGTGAGCTAGCGTTGTGAAGTCAAAATCATAGGACAGACATAGACCTTTACAGAGAACTCGTAGTATTCTGATGGGTATTAAGTAGGGTTAATACGCCATCAGGTTGTTAGTAAACAACATTAGGGATATACACTGGGGTAAACGTTACATGGGTAATATAACGATGTCACTTTTATCATATATCAAGTGTTCAGGTATTATTTAATACGTTTACAAAATACCAGGGATATTATTCAATTTAGTGAAACTTTTACTTTTAAAACCGAATACAAATTGAACATTGAAAAATGAATACAAATAATTGAATTTATTCAAGAATTATGTTTAATAAATTAACAACAATAACAAAAATAAATACAATGAAATCATAACGAAAAAAGTTTGAATACTGATTATTATTCGAGTAAAAAGGTATATTTATTTGTAATTTGTAATTTGTAATTTAAATTAAAAAAAAAAGATAAAATATTATTGTAGTATAAATTTATATTTAATAATACAAATATCATTTGAACTTTTTTTAACTTTTTAACTTGATGGAAGAGTATATTATATATATATATTATATACTATGATTACAAAAAATAATATAATATAAAATGTGTAAGTATCAGATGAAATTAATATGGATTGAGTAAATGCGAATCAAGAATGGAATTTGTGGAAAAAAACAGTGGATTTTGTATTCGTTTTCTAATGAACTTGATTAATTACAAATATTCATTTATACATTATATATATATATAAATATATGATTGTTAAATAAATATTTATACATAGGAATATGTAAAGATGTTCTTTAGATATACAGATTAATTAATTATGGACATCTAAGAAAGAAAGTTGGCATTTGTAAGCTTAGTTTATATTAATCACCCAACCACGAATACATTAGGTCCTAATAGGTTTGTGATTGTTTCAATAGAAATGATATTTATTGTATAGCAATATTTATCATTTATTTAAAATATACATATATATTAAATATTAATATTATTGATATTAATATTACAATCCATTTTTCGATCAGTTTTTCGAGCTATTTATAGATTGTATATATCTATATCGAGCTCAGGTATAGTTAAAGATATAGTAAGAGGTAGTTAGAGGTATAGTTAGAGATATAGAGAAAGTGAATAAGTTCTATTACCTAGCATAACCCTTTCATAATATGGATCTTGTGAAACAGGTATTAAGAAAATATCAGCTATTTCCACATCAGCTATGATACGCCTATACACTATATAGAATAGCAAAAATATCCATTTTAAGTTAAAGTATAATTGGTTCATCTACTTATATAAAAATGATAATATGATTGTTGTTTTAATAGTAGTAATTAAAAATCATGTTATATTATTAGAACATTTTCTAAAATGTCATTCTACATTTATATTCCAGATATCAACCTATATTGTTAGACATTCACACTTAATCAGGCCAATTTTGATTTTTGTCAAAATTGGTGTATCAAAATTGACATACTTGTTGTAAAGGTATCTTTAATCAATAAATAGTTTCAGTACTATTATCAATCTATAAATAGCTCAACTTATACACTACCTCCTTAACTTTATCCTGTATACCATTTATCAATTATATATATTGTTCATTCTATATTTTCACAGAATTGGATTTAAAAATTGGACACAAACTTAATGCATTAATTCAATATAGGTCGATTACATGGAAAGATTTTCGCTTACGCGTATTACTGGTAATTTTTATTTTATGCTTGCATAATTTTATCGTATTGTATTATAGGTATATATTGTATATTAGGAAGTATATATTTGAATTTAATATTCAAATAAATGCTAAACTTATCTTTGAATACATGAGATATGCATAAACGTCTAAATTATAATATAATATGGGAAATTTGGTATGCAGTAGAAACTGAGTGAATTATTAGTTAATATTTAGTGAATTATTTTAAAATTAATTATCTAATAGATATTCAATCATTAGATACAAATTTCAGAACATAAACAGTGCTAAAAAATCGCGCTCGAAACCAAAGAATAAATTAATACACGAAAGGGTAATTAACAATTTTTCAATTTTTCATCGTGATAAATTTAATATATATAAATTTAACTTTACTCATAAATAAATAATAATTAATTTTTCATCGTGATAAATTTAATATATATTTATAAATTTAAATTTACTCATAAATAAATATGAATAGTTATATTTATATAACACATATAACATAATTTTTCATCATGATGAATTTAAAATTTAATATATATTTATAAATTTAAATGTACTCATAAATAAATATGAATAGTTATATTTATTTAGTAAGTGATTATTAAATATATATATCGCCACAAAAGTACTAGTATTTATGATTGTTGAAATAGAATCTATAGTATAGATTCATCTTGGAAGCTACCTATAACATATTTATTATAAATTAATTAAATTCAAAGGAATGAGAAAATTTGGTAAGAGATTGTAAAAAATAAAATTGTTTTAATTTTATTATTAAGTTTCCTGATTATATATTTTCTAATTTATATAGATAAAATATTTGTTTATTGAATAATTTACATGATGTAAATGTAGATTTTATTAGTATGATATGTGATGCTCTATATCTAGTATTTCAATATAATGTTTGTTATTTATAACATAAATTAATGAAAAGTACATCATATTCAATATATATATTAGGTATTAACAGCAATAATAAATTCAAAAATAGATATTAAGAAAATTTGTGTTGTTCATCTATCTAAATAAATTTACAAAATTCTAAGTATGCTTCAGATATTAATTATGATAAATTATAAAATAATAATCACTTATTACATTAAAATATATTATCATTTTCTCTAGATATTGCCCATGTGCTAAAATTAATGCGAAACAACTATTTGTACTAAAAAGGTATATTAAAAATAATGTTATTTTTCATGATTATTCAATTATTATTTAATATCACAAATATCTTTAGCGAAATATTATTTTATTATCACTGTATAATAGGCCTTTATAATAATATTATAATTATTAATATTGACAAATTGAAAATAAATGTATATTAATAATGGTAGGATATAAGAGCATATTTATTAAATTGTAAATGTTTACGAAAAACCATGTAATACCAGTAGAAAGCATTCAATAGGCATTCAATAGGCATTCAATGAAGTTAAGTAATGCACATATAAAGTTTACATAAATTCATAAATTTGAAGTTTTTTATATTAGTGAATTATTTTAAAATTAATTATCTAATAGATATTCAATTAGTTATAAATTTCAGAACATAAACAGTGCTAAAAAATCGCGCCCGAAGCCAAAGAATAAATTAATACACGAAAGGGTAATTAACAATAAACAAACATTTGATAAATTAAAATCTCAGAAAAAAAGTATGGTCCATCTCAATATAAAGTATATGGTAACAAATACATTTACTAAGATCGCAAAATTAATTTCTGAGAATTCCGTAGAAGTTATTATAATTATAATTATATTTGTCTTAATTTTGTATGTAATCTTTTGTTTTATTTATTATGTAAATTAATTTAAATTTACACTAATATTCGATATTTCTTTGTGGTAGATAACAATGATTAACAACAACAAGAATATTTCTATATATATAGTAAATATAGTGATTATTTTTGATAAATATTTTATATGTATTAATAATTGATATAAATTAATTATTAAAATTATTTAAAAAAATTTAATATTATAAGAGTAGATATATTTCTCGAGCAATGCCTATCAACCTAGACCTGGTTAGCTACTGGATATGGCAATATCAGCGAATAAGTCATACATCAGGTTGACCGACTTGAAGAGCTCTCACACCTCTCAGTTCTTCAACTACTGTTCAACTTCGAAAATTTCAATGCTACACAATAATCAAACTTCTTGTTTGAGCAGGATAGGGAATATGAAATCGTCTGGACCAGATTTTCTGATAAGGAATACCAGAAATTTTTAACGATGATAAATGTACTAATTGAAAAAATGCTATTTTCCTTATCTTTTATTGTAAATGATGAATAATAAGCGATGCCCTTGTAAGTATTACATAATTTGTTTAATATTATTTTAGTTTATTAGATCTTAAATATTTTTTGTTAATATATATATATGTGTTTCAAATTTATTACAATATTTAAATATAAAATTAATAATATATTATTATTAAAGACTTTAAAAGTGATAAGATTAATGAATACATTTTATAGTAAATGGACACTGAATCAAATTATTAGTATAGTGTTATATATTGTATAGCATAAATTATATTGTCACAATATTTTAGTGAAATATGCACTAATATTGAATATGTATCGTTAACACCAACACATGGGAACTCCCCTCAATAATTATTAATATCAAATATACACTAGTATATATTTACCTTGGACCTAGCAGCTTAAATTAAAGAATTACGATGGAGCATATTTATCAACACGGCGTGAATATGACAAACGTTCCACCAATGCTAAGGACAGATATAGCCAGAAGAGCCTTTTACAAGTATTAAAGTATCAGCCAGGTACAATTGGAAAATAAAAGTAACGTTAAGAGGAACAGCCTATCACGAACATGTCACCTGATGTATAAGTTTGTGGTTGTTTCAATAAAATGATATTTATTGTATAGCAATATTTATCTTTTATTTAAAATATACATATATATAAAATATTAATATTATTGATAGTAAATATATTATGTTTATTTATCATTTATTTAGCTCGATACCATTACAAACGACGAACTTCAAGAACTAATAAATCTATTAGCTAATAGTTCTACAAGATACGGTATGGAGATTATTGCAGAAAAAGTAAGATATTTGTGAATAGTAATGATACTTCAATACATACAAACATCACTCTTTATGGGAATAAACTAGAAAAAGTTAATAAGTTCTATTACCTAGCATAACCCTCTCATAATATGGATCTTGTGAAACAGAAATTAAGAAAAGATCAGCTCTTTCCACATCAGCTATGATATGCCTATACACCATATAGAATAGCAAAAATATCAATTTTAAGTTAAAGTATAATTGGTTCATCTACTTATATAAAAATGATAATATGATTGTTGTTTTAATAGTAGTAAGTAAGTAAAAATCATGTTATATTATTAGAACATTTTCTAAAATGTCATTCTACATTTATATTCCAGATATCAACCTATATTTTTAGACATTCACACTTAATCAGGCCAATTTTGATTTTTGTCAAAATTGGTGTATCAAAATTGACATACTTGTTGTAAAGGTATCTTTAATCAATAAATAGTTTCAGTACTATTATCAATCTATAAATAGCTCAACTTATACACTACCTCCTTAACTTTATCCTGTATACCATTTATCAATTATATATATTGTTCATTCTATATTTTCACAGAATTGGATTTAAAAATTGGACAGAAACTTAATGCATTAATTCAATATAGGTCGATTACATGGAAAGATTTTCGCTTACGCGTATTACTGGTAATTTTTATTTTATGCTTGCATAATTTTATCGTATTGTATTATAGGTATATATTGTATATTAGGAAGTATATATTTGAATTTAATATTCAAATAAATGCTAAACTTATCTTTGAATACATGAGATATGCATAAACGTCTAAATTATAATATAATATGGGAAATTTGGTATGCAGTAGAAACTGAGTGAATTATTAGTTAATATTTAGTGAATTATTTTAAAATTAATTATCTAATAGATATTCAATCATTAGTTACAAATTTCAGAACATAAACAGTGCTAACAAATCGCGCTCGAAACCAAAGAATAAATTAATACACGAAAGGGTAATTAACAATTTTTCAATTTTTCATCGTGATAAATTTAATATATATAAATTTAACTTTACTCATAAATAAATAATAATTAATTTTTCATCGTGATAAATTTAATATATATTTATAAATTTAAATTTACTCATAAATAAATATGAATAGTTATATTTATATAACACATATAACATAATTTTTCATCATGATGAATTTAAAATTTAATATATATTTATAAATTTAAATGTACTCATAAATAAATATGAATAGTTATATTTATTTAGTAAGTGATTATTAAATATATATATCGCCACAAAAGTACTAGTATTTATGATTGTTGAAATAGAATCTATAGTATAGATTCATCTTGGAAGCTACCTATAATATATTTATTATAAATTAATTAAATTCAAAGGAATGAGAAAATTTGGTAAGAGATTGTAAAAAATAAAATTGTTTTAATTTTATTATTAAATTACCTGAATATATATTTTCTAATTTATATAGATAAAATCTTTGTTTATTGAATAATGTACATGATGTAAATGTAGATTTTATTAGTATGACATGTGATTCTCTATATCTAGTATTTCAATATATAATGTTTGTTATTTATAACATAAATTAATGAAAAGTACATCATATTCATATATATATATTAGGTATTAACAGCAATAATAAATTAAAAAATAGATATTAAGAAAATTTATTTTGTTCATCTATCTAAATAAATTTACAAAATTCTAAGTATGCTTCAGATATTAATTATGATAAATTATAAAATAATAATCACTTATTACATTAAAATATATTATCATTTTCTCTAGATATTGCCCATGTGCTAAAATTAATGCGAAACAACTATTTGTACTAAAAAGGTATATTAAAAATAATGTTATTTTTCATGATTATTCAATTATTATTTAATATCACAAACATCTTTAGCGAAATATTATTTTATTATCACTGTATAATAGGCCTTTATAATAATATTATAATTATTAATATTGACAAATTGAAAATAAATGTATATTAATAATGGTAGGATATCACCATAGGATATAAGAGCATATTTATTAAATTGTAAATGTTTACGAAAAACCATGTAATACCAGTAGAAAGCATTCAATAGGCATTCAATAGGCATTCAATGAAGTTAAGTAATGCACATATAAAGTTTACATAAATTCATAAATTTGAAGTTTTTTATATTAGTGAATTATTTTAAAATTAATTATCTAATAGATATTCAATTAGTTATAAATTTCAGAACATAAACAGTGCTAAAAAATCGCGCCCGAAGCCAAAGAATAAATTAATACACGAAAGGGTAATTAACAATAAACAAACATTTGATAAATTAAAATCTCAGAAAAAAAGTATGGTCCATCTCAATATAAAGTATATGGTAACAAATACATTTACTAAGATCGCAAAATTAATTTCTGAGAATTCCGTAGAAGTTATTATAATTATAATTATATTTGTCTTAATTTTGTATGTAATCTTTTGTTTTATTTATTATGTAAATTAATTTAAATTTACACTAATATTCGATATTTCTTTGCGGTAGATAACAATGATTAACAACAACAAGAATATTTCTATATATATAGTAAATATAGTGATTATTTTTGATAAATATTTTATATGTATTAATAATTGATATAAATTAATTATTAAAATTATTTAAAAAAATTTAATATTATAAGAGTAGATATATTTCTCGAGCAATGCCTATCAACCTAGACCTGGTTAGCTACTGGATATGGCAATATCAGCGAATAAGTCATACATCAGGTTGACCGACTTGAAGAGCTCTCACACCTCTCAGTTCTTCAACTACTGTTCAACTTCGAAAATTTCAATGCTACACAATAATCAAACTTCTTGTTTGAGCAGGATAGGGAATATGAAATCGTCTGGACCAGATTTTCTGATAAGGAATACCAGAAATTTTTAACGATGATAAATGTACTAATTGAAAAAATGCTATTTTCCTTATCTTTTATTGTAAATGATGAATAATAAGCGATGCCCTTGTAAGTATTACATAATTTGTTTAATATTATTTTAGTTTATTAGATCTTAAATATTTTTTGTTAATATATATATATGTGTTTCAAATTTATTACAATATTTAAATATAAAATTAATAATATATTATTATTAAAGACTTTAAAAGTGATAAGATTAATGAATACATTTTATAGTAAATGGACACTGAATCAAATTATTAGTATAGTGTTATATATTGTATAGCATAAATTATATTGTCACAATATTTTAGTGAAATATGCACTAATATTGAATATGTATCGTTAACACCAACACATGGGAACTCCCCTCAATAATTATTAATATCAAATATACACTAGTATATATTTACCTTGGACCTAGCAGCTTAAATTAAAGAATTACGATGGAGCATATTTATCAACACGGCGTGAATATGACAAACGTTCCACCAATGCTAAGGACAGATATAGCCAGAAGAGCCTTTTACAAGTATTAAAGTATCAGCCAGGTACAATTGGAAAATAAAAGTAACGTTAAGAGGAACAGCCTATCACGAACATGTCACCTGATGTATAAGTTTGTGGTTGTTTCAATAAAATGATATTTATTGTATAGCAATATTTATCTTTTATTTAAAATATACATATATATAAAATATTAATATTATTGATAGTAAATATATTATGTTTATTTATCATTTATTTAGCTCGATACCACTACAAACGACGAACTTCAAGAACTAACAAATCTATTAGCTAATAGTTCTACAAGATACGGTATGGAGATTATTGCAGAAAAAGTAAGATATTTGTGAATAGTAATGATACTTCAATACATACAAACATCACTCTTTATGGGAATAAACTAGAAAAAGTTAATAAGTTCTATTACCTAGCATAACCCTCTCATAATATGGATCTTGTGAAACAGAAATTAAGAAAAGATCAGCTCTTTCCACATCAGCTATGATATGCCTATACACCATATAGAATAGCAAAAATATCAATTTTAAGTTAAAGTATAATTGGTTCATCTACTTATATAAAAATGATAATATGATTGTTGTTTTAATAGTAGTAAGTAAGTAAAAATCATGTTATATTATTAGAACATTTTCTAAAATGTCATTCTACATTTATATTCCAGATATCAACCTATATTTTTAGACATTCACACTTAATCAGGCCAATTTTGATTTTTGTCAAAATTGGTGTATCAAAATTGACATACTTGTTGTAAAGGTATCTTTAATCAATAAATAGTTTCAGTACTATTATCAATCTATAAATAGCTCAACTTATACACTACCTCCTTAACTTTATCCTGTATACCATTTATCAATTATATATATTGTTCATTCTATATTTTCACAGAATTGGATTTAAAAATTGGACACAAACTTAATGCATTAATTCAATATAGGTCGATTACATGGAAAGATTTTCGCTTACGCGTATTACTGGTAATTTTTATTTTATGCTTGCATAATTTTATCGTATTGTATTATAGGTATATATTGTATATTAGGAAGTATATATTTGAATTTAATATTCAAATAAATGCTAAACTTATCTTTGAATACATGAGATATGCATAAACGTCTAAATTATAATATAATATGGGAAATTTGGTATGCAGTAGAAACTGAGTGAATTATTAGTTAATATTTAGTGAATTATTTTAAAATTAATTATCTAATAGATATTCAATCATAAGTTACAAATTTCAGAACATAAACAGTGCTAAAAAATCGCGCTCGAAGCCAAAGAATAAATTAATACACGAAAGGGTAATTAACAATTTTTCAATTTTTCATCGTGATAAATTTAATATATATAAATTTAAATTTACTCATAAATAAATAATAATTAATTTGTCATCGTGATAAATTTAATATATATTTATAAATTTAAATTTACTCATAAATAAATATGAATAGTTATATTTATATAACACATATAACATAATTTTTCATCATGATGAATTTAAAATTTAATATATATTTATAAATTTAAATGTACTCATAAATAAATATGAATAGTTATATTTATTTAGTAAGTGATTATTAAATATATATATCGCCACAAAAGTACTAGTATTTATGATTGTTGAAATAGAATCTATAGTATAGATTCATCTTGGAAGCTACCTATAACATATTTATTATAAATTAATTAAATTCAAAGGAATGAGAAAATTTGGTAAGAGATTGTAAAAAATAAAATTGTTTTAATTTTATTATTAAATTACCTGAATATATATTTTCTAATTTATATAGATAAAATCTTTGTTTATTGAATAATGTACATGATGTAAATGTAGATTTTATTAGTATGACATGTGATTCTCTATATCTAGTATTTCAATATATAATGTTTGTTATTTATAACATAAATTAATGAAAAGTACATCATATTCATATATATATATTAGGTATTAACAGCAATAATAAATTAAAAAATAGATATTAAGAAAATTTATTTTGTTCATCTATCTAAATAAATTTACAAAATTCTAAGTATGCTTCAGATATTAATTATGATAAATTATAAAATAATAATCACTTGTTACATTAAAATATATTATCATTTTCTCTAGATATTGCCCATGTGCTAAAATTAATGCGAAACAACTATTTGTACTAAAAAGGTATATTAAAAATAATGTTATTTTTCATGATTATTCAATTATTATTTAATATCACAAACATCTTTAGCGAATATATTATTTTATTATCACTGTATAATAGTCCTTTATAATAATATTATAATTATTAATATTGACAAATTGAAAATAAATGTATATTAATAATGGTAGGATATCACCATAGGATATTAGAGCATATTTATTAAATTGTAAATGTTTAAGAAAAACCATGTAATACCAGTAGAAAGCATTCAATAGGCATTCAATGAAGTCAAGTAATGCACATATAAAGTTTACATAAATTCATAAATTTGAAGTTTTTTATATTAGTGAATTATTTTAAAATTAATTATCTAATAGGTATTCAATCATTAGTTATAATTTCAGAACATAAACAGTGCTAAAAAAGCGTGAACGAAGCCAAAGAATACTTTAATACACGAAAGGGTAATTAACAATAAACAAACATTTGATAAATTAAAATCTCAGAAAAAAAGTATGGTCCATCTCAATATAAAGTGTATGTTAACAAATACATTTACTAAGATCACAAAATTAATTTCTAATATTTCCGTAGAAGTTATTATAATTATAATTATATTTGTCTTTATTTTTGTATGTAATCTTGTTTTATTTATTATGTAAATTAATAAAAATTTACACTAATATTCGATATTTCTTTGCGGTAGACAACAATGATTAACAACAAGAATATTTCTATATATATAGTAAATATAGTACATTTTTTAATTTCACGTAAAATATAATGAATCATATACCCCTGTTTAAAACCTGTATTAAAGAAATGTAATCTATTAAATATATAATTTCTTTCCACTTAAATAGTACTTATATTTATTTGTAATGTGTTTATATTTTTGGTAACGAAGACTGGTAAGGCGGTTCGATGGGATTCGATTGTACAAATCGTGAATAATCACTGTAATAATAGGACTGTAGAACAAATAAAGAAGAAAATGACTTCTTTAAAATCTGAGGTTAATAACAAGTATACAATGTTATTGTTACCTTGTATAATGATTGGGTGCTTAAACTGTAAATTTATATAAACTAAAAATTAAAATTATATATATATATTTATAGTAATTGATCATATATATATAATAGTGGGAATAATACTTATTTTTATGAACTTATTATGCAATTTAAAAAGATAAAATAGTATTACGAATGATTTTATATTTATAATAATAAGCCTATAATGCCAAGTATATACATAATATTATATTATTAACATATATATATATATATCTATTAATTGTGATATTTATTTATATTACTTTGTATTTAAGCTATAGGTATATTTAAATTATTTACTTATTGAAATATAAATAAGTATTATTTATTAAACAGATTATAAGACTTATAGACCATTAAAGAGGGACAGGGGAAGTAGATTTCTCAAACGAAGTTGGCACTATGAAACAATGATGGATGTAATCGGAGATAAACGAGAACTTTTGGATGGAGTAGAATGTTTATTTGATGTACTCATAATTAGTAGAGCATGTATTTATAGTAAGTCTGATCTGGTAAAATACTATTTATTTTAATATTATATATTATATTTTTATCAAATTCAATATATTTATAAATATTTTTTAAATATATAATAGTTGAAATATTTCTATTTAATTCTAAAATATGAAATTTAACAATAATGATAATATTTTATATATTATTATCACTTTAGGTGGAATATCGAGTTCTACTATAGGAATGAATACCCATCCACCATCAGTATCGAGTTATGTACCACAAAATACTACACCTATCCCGTATATATATACAAGATACAATAGACAATTCAATATATAATACCCCACCAATTATATTTAATTCTACAACATATAATTAACTTACATGTGATGTCATTAGGTACCCAGAAAACCCATTAGGTACCTAGAAAAACAAAGAATGACACTAATTAACTCTCTAAAAGTTTATGTATGTGTCCACTTTAATGGAGAAATTTGAAGCAAAGTGTGACGAGGTTAAATTCATAAGAAGACAACTTACAATAGAAAGTAATGAAAGTAATAAATTAGCGGAGCAAGTTCAGAAAGGTAAATACTTACTATTATATACTCGTTATCTAAATGATATCATTTATAGATTCATCAAAAATTAATTCTATTCAAGAAAAGATAGACAAACTCATCACCTACATAAAAGGTATATTTACTAGTTGAGACAGGGTTAAACGGAATATGAAAAATCACTAACTAGTTGATTTTTTTACTCCTAAATATATGCCAATATTATTATCATTTTATTACATTTGTTATATAACTTTTCAGAATATATAATTAACTAATACCTCACACATGAGGATTGGTTTATATAGGGTATTCTATAGAATTTCATATTTAAATCTAAAATAATTTAATACTACCTATGGACAGTGTCACGTAAACAAAGCTTAATTTTAATCTTACTATTTTTATATTTCCAGACGATGTTACGAATGGCATAGTTAAAGTGCAGGGTATCGATACCGTCACATTGGAAAATATAGTAATGGGTCAAACTGATTCAGTGATGGTATGTTATAATTTATAACTTATAAATAACTATTTTATATTTCATATACAAATTATTTTGATATATAAATTTGCCAGTTTAATGTTATATTCAATTATTTTTGTTTATTTTTAAAATTCAGATTGAAAGTTTTAAGAAATATAAAAACAAAGATCCGAGAACTACAGTCCGTTCTATTTTGAAGACTATAGATCTAAAAGAATACTCGTTTAGTGGTAGAGGCGTGAAACGTGGAGAAGATGTAGGAAAAAGTAAGAAGTCTTTTTACGGACGAGAACATATAGAATTTTGTTACATAAGTTATTGATATTAATACAATTATATTCAATTAGGTAATATAATTATAATAAACTAAAATATAGAATGCATATATGAAATTTATCTGGAAATCAAAGATTATAGAAAACTTATTGCCGCATCATTTAAAACACATGTTGATTTTATGGTTAATATAATATTATACTTATTAGAATGTTTATTATTATATTGTACCTAATATAAAAATTATATAATTATTTATTCTCGCTCTCCTTATATTGTCAATAAACAAAAAATAATTATATTTGAATACAACCTTTAAAGACGTATTTAAGCTAAATCTATGTATTATAATTTATAATTTAATTAATAAATTCTTTGGTAGTGTATAAATGTCCATACACCTTTGGCTCACCTCCAACACCCTCAAACATAACCCCACTAAAAATAAAGCTATCTTACTTCACCTACCCTTATACTCCTCTACCCTCCCTGAACCACCACCATCTCACTTGACAATACCTATCTATCCCTAGACTCCCATATTGCACACATGCACAAATCCAAATATAAATTCACCAAAATACGACTCCAAAACGCTGTAGTGCGTTGAGTCCTCCTACTCCCTCGTCGTTCATCTAAACTTCTTAACCATCTTTTTATGCTTTCAGGCTTTTATGGCATGGATTGTCTTGATCAAATATATTCAACATCACAGATATATACATTAATATGACAATTTAAATATATTTTTTGATATAACTACTTTACGTTTATAAAAAACATAAATAACTAATATTTTATATAAATTATTGAATAATAAAATAATTACTTAATTTTGTTGTTTACATCTTTATTTTTACAAAAAGTATACCTTAGGGAAATAAATAATAAAATAAATAATATAAGTGCTTATTTAATTATTTTCAAAAGTATAATATATTTAATCCCTCATATTTATTTAAATATTTCTAATTATAATTTGAAATTAAGTGTATTTATTTATTAATATACTGTGATATATTTTACACCTTAAAAAAATAGTTCTTAATTAAAATATAAATCAAATATTTATATTCACATTGCCAAATTACCAATATTTCAGATATTGTATTGTTAAAGAAATTAATATGGGAACTAATCCATAACTCATACCGTATTGGAATATTACAAAAACAACTAATTGTGTAAGTAAACAACTAATTATATGTAATAATAAAAGATACCAAAATATGAAAGGTGCCATCCAGTAATTGCATAGTGAACAGGCATGTATTCATTTATTTAATTTCCTTTGTCCGAATACTAAATATACTATTTACTTTTGAATACATTATACTTATAAATTATAATTATAAATTATAAGTTATAATACATTATAATTACTACCGTATTAGTAATAGAGTAGTGTATTATACGAGAGCACACACACGTGTGCATACACATTATGTTAACTTACCTATCATGAGTCGTCATAATATAATCGAATTTACACTGAATGATGTGTAACAACCATATATGGGCATTAGCAGAGTCTATAGGATTTATATAACAGTTTCCCGAACATAAATATTAACTATGCAATATATAATTATTATCTATTAATTAGTTTAATATTTATATAAAATATTTAGCATAATTTAAGATAATAATCCATATTTTATTCATAATCATGGATATATTACAAAATATATTCTGAAAGATAGTTTATATATAGACAAATATATATATATATATATATATATATATATATATATATATATATATATATATATATATATATATATGTAAATATATATGTGTGTGTATGTGCTATGTACATTTATTCATTATTTTTCTCGTGGGATTAATTCTTTAAGTTTTGATTTTGATCAGAATACCGATATATCAGAATTTATAGGATTATGTTATATATTCATATAACGATTTTATATATATATATTTTTTTTTATTCTTAACATAATTTAAATTTAACTTGTATATTTTGTATTCTTTATATTTACATATTATATTTACATTTTCAATTTCTAGCGGAGTATCGAAAAATAACAGTTGATTCGTTATTTTTAAAGGTACGAAAAAATAACTATAATTTAGATATCTTAGAGTTCCTTCTAAAAACCATGTTTCTAATATAGTACTAAATCTTCCAATCATCTATGCATTCACTATGCTCCCACGAAGTAGTCTTTTCTACAATGAAATTTCTTTAATATGTCTAGATTTTTGTGATTATATTTCTAAGCTATATTTTAGATGGTGTAGATTTAATATATGTTAGTTGTACAAGTAGTTTCTCGTATAATGTATTATTATTAATGAATAAATATAAAAATAATAATAACCAGATACAGACAACTCATTCATTTATAAATATATCTGTTCATTGTACATATCGTGTAACTATAAAAATGATATAATATATAAAGACAATCTATGTAAATTATTTATTAAAATTGTATATGTTAATAATGTGAATTTGATTACTGTGGTATGTGTTATATATTTTATCCAATTATTTGTTATTTTGTAAATCGTCGTCTTATGAGATAATCTTATAAAGCTAATTTGGACAGCATTTCTGTTATCAAAAATGGAAAACAGAAATCGAGTGAATTGCTCAAAACTTAAACATATTTAATCATACTAATAATAAATCATATTCATAGTTTAAATTAACAAGTATTTAAATTATTAAAATTAATAATAATTTTATTATTATTTAAGTATGTAACTTAAGAATTTGAACCTTACCTGTGACTGAAGCTCACTCACATGTAAATAGATAGTAAATAATAGGTTCATGTAAATACATATATGAATATAACTATTCAATAGTTATTATTCAATTTCATATATTATTTTATATATTGATACAACTTCATGAATTAATATTTATGATATATAGTATATTTCATATATAAATATATACACTATATGGTTTTTTTATTATAAAAGTATATATATATATATATATATATTGATACAAAATCATAAATCAATATTTATAATATAAAGTATATTTTATATATAAATGTATAAGAATGTTTTAATAAAAAATAATAAGGAAATAATAACATATATATATATATATTGATACAAAATCATAAAGTAATATTATAATATAAAGTATATATATATAAGAATGTTTAAAAAAAATATATTTAAATTTTTCTATATAAATTGGCTGTTAGAAATTATTTCTATACATAATATTAAAAATAAAAGCTAATTATTTTATTTATATATATATATATATATATATATATATATATATATATATATATATATATATATCAGTGTTCATTCTAGAGCTACCCAGCTACCCAAATTGGGAAGTGCCTAAATATATGATTATACGGATTATAATCCGTACTTACAAGTTAACTTATAAGTTTAATTTATTTAAGTTTTTATTAATATAATTATAATATCATGCTTACAAGTGTTATTTCTCTAATTATAGGAATTGATTATCTAATAAATGACAGTTTTCAAATGAATATTTATAGAATGGCGATTAAATGTATTATTATTATTATTCTATTAGTATTCAAGTATTCAAATAATGGAAAATGTAGTATTTACTAAACATAGCTCTTGAGAGAAAAGCTTTCTCTCGAGCTCTGTTACTAAATTACAGATTTTCAAAAATATTTATAAATAGTGATTAAAAGTATTCATTATTATTCTATTATTATTAAGGTATTACATTAATGGGGAATTATGAATAACTTCTAACATAAAAGTGGGTTAAATTCATTATTTTTAAAATAATGACAAATATATACTATTTGCCCTTTTCTATATACCCATTTGATATTTTATATAAACAAACAATTTAAATAAAAATACAAATTAAATATGAAATATGATAATAAACAGCTTGAACTATATTTAGAATACTCTATTTTAAGAATTGGTAGCAAATTCACTACCCAAAATGAAAATTAGGTAGAAAAATTTAAATATTGGGTAGTGCTGCTACCAATTTATATTTAGAATATATATATATATGAAAATATATTCAATAATTATTTTTATTCCAATTCTATTTCACCCAATATATATAAATCCCGTGATATCTATAATATGTAATTTTATTATATTTATTCAAAATTCCTACTTTAAAACATGATATTGAAAAGATATTATAGAACCGCAAAAATATAAAAATATCGAAACATTTAATCACCACTATTATTAATAAGTTCAGTGTTTTATATATTTATAATAATATAAAACACCTTACTTTTTAAATTTATAGATTATTATATTATTATAAAATTAATATTATTATAATAATTATAATACTATATATAATATATACTGTTAAAATAAATATCATGTATTATATACTACTTATTAGTTATTATATATCTGGAATTTAAAATCAGCCGCAGGTGTTCTGCATGTACATATACAATCATTCCATATTTTATATTGATGTTATTATGATAAAATTGGTATCACTGGAAAGATTATTAAATTATATAATACAAGTCATAGTATGGTTTATTTAAATTTGTATTTAAACAAAAGTTATGATCAAAAATATGCAAACAAATTATTCCATTTTAATAATTAATAAAATTATAATATGCATTCTAATTAATTTCATTATAACATTAAAATATCTTATATAAATGATATGTAATAATGTGCATCAGTTTAATCTAATGATATTAATATAGATATATAAGTATGTTTGTATGATATTGTATTTAATAAATATAAATACTATTTATTATAATAATTATATATTGTTAATTGTATAAACTATAATAGTGAATATAATTATAATTATAATATTATAAATATATTATATATTTAGTACCTTAATAAGTTATATTATATAGTTGGTTATATATATCTAAACTATATTTAGTTATATATCAAATGTATTTCCATTTATTATACTCTTCCATAATATGAATAAGTAATCCTGTATTCTTGATCTAATATTATACAGGTTATTCTCGTAAAATATACAAATATTATTTTAATAATTATTATATAAAAAATAAGTTTGATAGAATTTACTATAACATTTCTATAATAAATAGATAATTATATATATGATATTACAATAATCGCAAATGTTCATAATTTTAATAACTTATTGACTACCTAATTTTCAAATCTACAACTTCTTGATTACCTAATTTTCCATACTATAACATCTTTACAACCTAATTTTCAATTCTATAACTTCTCGACTACCTAATTTTCAATATTATAACTCATTAACTACTTACTTTCCAATACTATAACATCTCGACCACTTAATTTTCAATTATATAACTTTCCGACTGCCTACTTTCCAACATTATAACTTCTTGACTACTTAATTTTCAATATTATAATTTCTTGGATATATAATTTTCAATATTGTAATATCTCGACGTATACAATATCTGAATATCTCATACATAAAATGTTAAGAAACTTGAATATGAAATCAATTATTTGATATCAATATATTTGAATTAATAGTTTTAAATTAATTAATTAGTAAAGGAATAATTATTAAAAAGTAACAAATAATAAGTAATAGAATCTAATACTTATTTTGCTATTTATTTACATATCTAATTCAAAAAGCTACTTGTTATAATAAGGCTATAATTTGTCTCATGGTATAAGCGTCCATCTAATATATCATTTATCATAAATGAATGATATATGGCGAAATGATCCATATATATCATCATGTATTATTCTTTGTAAGATATATATAAATTATGAAACCTAGAATGAACACTGATATATATATATATAAATTAAAAGTATTTACAAATACAAAATTATAAAAATAAATCTTATATATATAATACTAATACTATAAAATATATGTATATAATAATTTATTATTAATAACTTTAAACAATTTTAATAATATACTTAAAAGGCAAATAATAAAATTATAATAGGTAAATTGAAAATATGTGAAAAAAATAAGATTTATATATAATTATAAAACTAAATAACTTTGGGCTATTCTATTGGTATATACGACAACCTAATAATTATCTAAATGATTACACACAATATACAAAAGTATAGAATAGATATAGCAAAGCGTCAAATAGATTTTAAAATGTTTGAAATCGGTAATTAATAAGTTATAAAATATTATAAATTAATATATCTATTAGGCTGGTATCATAAATCAATTGGATACCATGTATAGTTAAAGATAATAAGCTAACATATGAATTCAAATATATATATATATATATATATATATATATTATACTTAATATTTTTATAATATAATAGCAAAATATTAATCCATCAAGATATTAAATATAAAAATTTGTTATTTTATATTGCAAAATAGTTATTATATAGTTGATAAATGTTGATAATATATAAACTTGAAATGCTTATTTCAGGTTTATTTGAAACTAGTTTAGACATATTGATACAATCGGTATATTTTAATACATACTACATATAGCATGTTACCTTTTAACATATACGATGAATGACAAAGGTAAAGGAGATGAACAAGGAGGAATAAAGATATACTGATGATGATGATGATACTAGAATAGTAAGATATCCTACCTTTAATGGGCCCTTTCATCCAGTGTTCCGAGTAAAATCTATATCGAACTTTCATCTCAAAGTAGGTTGCGTCTAAACAGTCTGGTCTGTTTGTAGCTCCAATCACAAGGACGTGACCTTCATTATTCGATGCTGCATCAGAATATATAATATAGAAGTACATATAGCATGTGTGTACGTTGTATAATTATAATAAAATCTAGATTCTTTACTTTTTATTGATAATTCAGTTTCAATATCAGTTAAAATTAAATAAAAAGAATTGAATCAATTTAATACTTCCTTTTAAATATTTACATAAATTACTAATTTTATATAATACATTATAGATGTATCAAATTATTCATATTTACGATTTTTATTTATAAAAATGTATTAATTTAACTTATCTTAAATTTATTAATAAATGATAAAGTTACATTTCTAACTTTCCTAAATATTATATTTAAAATATAAGTTAAATTATTATTATTCACTTTTTTATATTAAAATATTATATAATGTATTTCTATTAGATTATATGAATATATTAATTATTAAATATTACATTTTTAGGATAAATATAAATTAATAAAAAGATGATACTATTTTCACATAATTATTAATTTAAGTTTAATAACATGTATACGGGTGAATTCAATGATTATTGATTAACTTATGACCTTTTCTATTAAAATCATCCATACAAATCAACAGATTTGCCACAATCCTATGTTTCATGTCTTTTGAGACATTCTCCATTTTGTTTGTCAATGAACAGAATACATGGAGCATTCATCTGACATATATTATAAACATAGTATACTACTTTAGCATAATAATCTAGTGTACCCTATAGCATTATTACATGTATATTGTAAGAATTAAGGTCTGGTAAAATATTTTCAGTATTTACATCTAATATATAATGAAAAAATGGGTCTATTAAGAGGGTGACACATAGATCATGCACTTTGAATAATATACATGTGTAAGGATAGGCAATACAATGATCTATTCAAAGTGCCATTCTAAAAATATAATCATACAAATTGCCCATTTTTTTGTATATTATATATATAATACATTACTCACAAAGTGATGCATATATATATATAATAGACATCAAATAAAATTATTTATTTTTGAAATATTTCTATAGAATTTGTATATTTAGAGCTTACTAATTATATTATAAAATATTATTCCATTTAACTTGTTATACATATATATTCCCTTTATATATAGTAAATAAATTTGTAGTTAATAACTATAATAGTTTTTTAAGGGGAAGCACTACACTGTTAAAAATAAGGGTATAACATTATGAATTATATGGTATAACATATGGAAATATGAGTTATACCATACAATTACGTTAAATGGTATAAGATCACATATTATATGGTATAACATTTGATTTTTTTAGTTATACCATATAGCTTAATTGAAATGGTATAAGATCACACATTATATAGTATAACATTTGTTTTTTTTAGTTATACCATATAGCTTAATTTAAATGGTATAAGATTACGAATGATATGGTATAACATTCGTCATTTTTAGTTATACCATTATCTATTAAATATAATGGTATAACTTTATGAATTATATGGTATATAATATGGAAATACCAGTTATACCATAACATTTTAAAATTAAGTTTAAATTTGATTGAAAATAAAATGTATAAGAAATATAATTCATAATAGTATCCTTCATAATATCCTTAATATAACAGTTTACTTATTGTTGTGTTATATTATTATAGACATAGCATTTATTGCTTCTAATTGCAATTAAACTGGTTTTCAGAAACTATATAGATTCCCCATAGGGAAATATGTATACATATACATATTTCCTATATTTTATATACAAATACTTATAATTATTCGAGTATATGTATATATATATATATATATATATATATGTGTGTGTGTGTTTGTGTGTGTGTGTGTGTGTGCGACGCACACTGTGCATGTATAAATATATACTATACATATTAATAATAACATATTGATTTAATTAATTATATATTACCTTCATATAAAAACTAAGTGATATTTTGAATATAACTATATAAAACTATTGTTATAAATTTAATTACAATACAAGCTAATAGGCATAATTTGTATATTACATATAATTCCCAGAATTAACTTATAATCAACTCATAATTCCATAATTTCATTTTATTTATTTACACATTATATTTCCACTCTACACTCAACATGAGAAGCATCTATTTTTCAACTCATTACAATATACATAAGGTATTTATACTTATATTATATATATATATATATATATATATATATACACAAATTATATCATATTATATATAATATAAAAGTTTATATAATATATAATTTCATAATATATTTATATATTATTTATAATATATAATTAAATTGTTAGAATATTATTATATAATTATATATATATATATATTTTATAAAGTCACAGTTGTAGATATATTGATTATTGTAATATACATTTAAATGCATTTAGCATTACGTAACAGAAATCGATATATCTACATGAAAACTTTAAACTAGATTTCGGTGTCTCGCTCTGTGTTAATTGTATAGCCATAGCCATGCATGGCCATACATGTAAATGTTTTTATCGTCTGTCAAGTATATTTCGTTATTTTTCTATAGAATAAATTCCACTAGGTGAGATTGCCTCATTCTTCGTTATGCATATCATCAGGTATGTACTATTATTATTATTATTATTATTATTATAATTATTATTATGTTATATTATTATTATGTTCAACAGGTCTTTGCTTTGATTAATAAATTATATTAGAACATTCACTTTATTATATATATATATATATATATATATTATAAAATTATGATAACTATATGCTATAGAATATAATATTGTATACATATTAATATGCAGGAAACTGAAGAATTATTTGCAGAATTTCAAATTCATTTAAAATATTAGAAAAACGGCCGGAGAGGGATGAAAAAGCATATAACGTATATACAAAAATATATAAACGAATATATTGATGTGCTAGGTAGCGTTAATACGCAAACTGATCAAACAGGTAATTTAGTTATCTAATTAATAACATTAGTTAAATATCTATATAAAATAAATATGCAATTATATTTTATTACTCCTTATGGATAGTATACTATATATCCATATATGGTCAATTATTTATTTTATTTTTAGCTCACAATGTAATTAAATTTAATAATATTACTAATAGTTATATATATATATATATATATATAAATATGTTAACTGTTGTACAAATATTATCAATATCCTTCTATCCTTAATCAAATATAGATTATAAAGTCTATAATTAAATAAATAATATAATTTTTCCCAAAAATAGGTGCGGGAATCTTATATTTTATGATGGGAGTTTGAGAATTATTGAAAAATGAATTTACAATGAAAATAAAAATAAGGTTACTTAATAATTACTTAATAACTATAGATTTAATATTATAGTTATCTTATGATTTTTCGTGTGCTAATTCAAAATTACAATTCTAACCTATACTTTATATAGTATTATCATATATGATATTAACTGTATAAAGTTTCTTATACGATACATATGTATACTATTATATAATATGCAATATTATTATATACTCGAGTATACTATATATATATATATATATATAGATATATATAACTTATATAAATATTTTAATTTTAATTGCAGGAAATAATGACTCCATATATCAGAAAAGAGGATGCTTATTATGTGTGTCGATAATTGTTTTGTTTTCGTTCAAAATAATTTATTTCGTATAGAATAAAATATATTTTATTAAGTGGTATTGTTAATTTTATTTGTTTCATAACATGTCCTACAAACATATGTTATTAATATTAATTGTTTATGTAATTTTGTATCACGTTATTTATTTTAAAATGTATCTGTTAATTAACAATATTGTTACACTAACATATATGTGGTTTTTAGAAAATAAATTATCATAATAAATGTCGATTCCATATATAAATTAATAATATAGAATAGTAAGTTATCAAAGATTTTGCGAAGCAAAGATATAACACTCCCTATGCATGCAACGTAATTTAGTTATAGCCCGAACCGCTGCTAGCAGTAGTATCGAAATCACTGAAATAGATTTAGGTTCGGCTCTGTTTGCATACAACAATGTTTTCATTGCTCTGTTAAATTACATGCAATATAAATTAGCTTTTACTCACTAAATATATACTTATAGCATTTAAAACATACATATCATATTTGTTTGTTATATATTAGTAATGAACACTTAGTTTTCATCATATAAATATTAATTTAAAGCATATTATTTAACATTTTAAAAGTGTATAGTTAAATACGAATTTACATTATAAACAACGCATAGTTCCTAAAAGTAACCCGCTATAGGTGGCACCAGGGTATTTTGTATACAAATTCGAATTACACGATTTCGCGTAAGTGTTATATCTTTCCTTCGGAAAATCTTTGAAGTTATTATAAACACTGGTATAAATTTAAATAAAATATAGTATAATTATGATATAACTTTATATAATATATGGTATACATTTTAATAAATTATGGTATAACTTTAAATAAAATATAGTATAACTTTTAATAAATTATGGTATAACTTTAAATAAAATATAGTATAACTTTTAATAAATTATGGTATAACTTTATATAATATATGGTATAAATGTTAATAAATTATGGTATAACTTTATATCAAATATGGTATAACTTTTTATAAATTATGGTATAACTTTATATAATATATGGTATAAATGTTAATAAATTATGGTATAACTTTATATCAAATATGGTATAAATTTTAATAAATTATGGAATAACTTTATATCAAATATGGTATAACTTTTTATAAAATATGGTATAACTTTATATAATATATGGTATACATTATGGTATAACTTTATATAAAATATGGTATAACTTTTTATAAAATATGGTATAACTTTTTAATTAGTTATACCGTAAATGGTATACCAGGGCGCCACGGGGTTATACCATTTTTTAATCAATGTTATACCATTTATTTCTAACAGTGTACGTTCAAAATTGTATTAAAAAAAAAATTTTTAAAAATATTATATTGAAAACAAGATATATAATTATATCTATCATGTCATGAAAATATTATACTTAAATTCGCCATATATGTGAGTATAAATGATGTTTATAATTTATATGATGTTTAAAATGTATGATTATTATAATTGCATGACAATATTTCACTAAACTTTGATAGCTGTTTTAAAGAAAAGACAATTATATTATAGAATGAAGTATTATTATTACAAATGCGAAAAAATTATGTAAAAATATTTAAAGTTGGAGAGTTTTTAAACTAGTCATTTTCGTATCTATTTACATGTAAGCCCACGAACGTAGTGCTTCCCCTTAAATTGTCATTTATATTCACCTAGGATAATATATCTAAAACAAAGAAAAAATGTGTAAACAATTATAAAACTATTATAAATACTATTAATATCAAATAAATTTATAATAATATTAACACTATACAAACTAATATTCATAATGTCTACTAACTATAAATAAATGTAAATAACTTAAATTGTAAAATTTATATTGAAAATTATAAAATAGAAAGTGACATATTGAGACAATCATATTAAATTATTCCATCTATTTAATTGGTTTATAATATAACATGATACAAAGGTAATGACAATACTGATATAAATAAATAAAATATACAATATAGTTTTTAAATTATTAAATCATCAATATATAAGTTATAATATATTATAATATTAGATTTACGAAATAGGTATTTAGATTATAATTATATATATATATATAATTGATAAGTATTTATTTTAAATAATATTTTTTATATAATTAAATGATGTGGTTTATGGTATTTCGAGATCAATTTCAATTATAATATGTTGACAGATACTAAATAACATATAATAAAATAATATTATTGAATAAAATATTTAATTTTAGTTATAATATATTATAAACAAATATTATTTACTAAATATGAATTTAGATTATATTTGCTAATTTTAATTTTTCATGATGTTTTATAAAAGATTCTTTATTTTATTAAAAGATGCTTTTATTTGTATTTCTAGATTTCAATATAATTTATTTATAGATGCTAAATAACATATAATAAATTAATATTATTGAAATAATTTTATTTTGTTGATGTTTGCAGATTTTCATAATACACATTAAAAAATCTCGAATTTTTAATATATAGATATAAATAATATCCATATCTATATACATACTTTATGAAATTGTAAGATAAGACAATGAAAAGTGAACTTATAGTTTTATATTGAAAAAAGGGATATATTTTGAGAGATTTTATAATATAATTTCATCTATACTTCATCTGTATATTTAATTTACAAAAATTACATATATTATTAGCTATATATTGTGTATATAACTCTTTATTAACAATTTGATAAATATTCATAATTTTGTTCAAATTTAAAAAAAAGTTATTATACAAAACACCTGTTTTTTATGTACATAAGTTTCTAAAGTTTCACTTATATTATCTGCGTAATAAATAAGAATATAATTGCTAATATGATTGTTTATTATATATAGCTTCTAAATTATATGTAAGTATTATTACAATTATACTATACATTCAAATTATTGATAGAATATAATGAAATGCAAGTATTATAATTAGAAATATATATATATCAATTAAATTAAATATCAAATATTTCTTTTATAGGATTGATAAAAATGTCTATTTGAGTCAGTTATAATTACTTTTATATGACATACATACTTTAACAAAAATATTGGCAAAAAGATAATTTAATTGTTTGACTTTCACTTAATTACTAAAAATTGTTATATTAAAATGATATCTCTATTTTATATATTCTAGCAAATCTATTTTAACTAATTAATTGGAGTTTATAAACTAATAGTTTACATTTTATATAATGTTATATTTATTAATATATACTTATAAATATCGCAAGATAGCTAGTGTACTAACTGTTTCAGGACTTCAAACAACTGCATTAGTTTCTATTCACTCTCCACACTGACATATGATACTATTTAGGTAGCTGTCACTTTAAGCCGTGTGATCTTTAGTTCCTAGCAACATCAGTAATATATATAGAATTGGGTCTATCTAGTGTAGATTAGGTATAATTATGAAGTATAGATTATATGTAGAATATTTTGTAGGGTATAATTAATGAATGGGTTACATGAATACTTAGTTATATGATTTTATGATTATTAAATATATGAAAATTGGGTTTAGAAATATGAACTCTCAGCATTATAGCGTTAACTTAAAACTATTAAAACAAGTATATTTTTAGCATTACAATAAGAGATAAGTACCATAACAGATGTATTAATTACGAGTGAAGAGGGTATGATTGGGTATTATTACTAACCTCGGCTACCGCATGAGCTACGAGGGTTTTACCGCACCCGGGGGAATGTGAAGGAGAAACCCTCTGGGGCTGTACCCTTAGTCTGAAGTACACTTTAGGATGCTGATTATGCACCAATAGCTTGCAGATACCCTATAGGTTGTTTATTATATTACATAGTGTTTACACTTTTATTAGGCTTAATATTACACTAATAGTTATCAAATATATTACAAAATATGTATTACAAAATTTATTACAAAATATTTTGAATAAAATATTAAATAATATTATTACATTTTAAATTATGATATATATCAAATTTTTTGGAATTAATTAAATATGTGAAATTAATGAAATACACATATTTGTTGATTAATTCTTGAAACTAACTGTGTTATTCTTATTATAATATTTGATCATAAACAGATACTCACCTTATATCATATAATAATGTATAGGTGTATTGCCTATTATTCAACTAGACCGGTATCTTATACTATCATAGAAAAAACTATATTATTATAATATAGTTTTTTAATAATTATACATATTCAGAATTAAATTGAAGAATTATTTCAAACAGTAGTACACTCCATATTATATGGCATATAATATATTATATAGTATATCATATATACTATATGATATATTATATATCATATATAATATTATATTAAAAAATGCTATTTTACATGTATTACAAATGTTTATATATAATATAAAAGTATATTATACTTAGTATAATACTATCATTGGTAATATTTTGAATTTTGAAATACAAATAGTATTTTTTAATATAATATATCATATATAATATAATATATTATATGCCACATAATATGGTGTGTACTACACTTCAATGAAATAATTCATGAACTAACGTACATTTATTTCAGAAATAAATTTTCAATTTAATTCTGAATATGTATAATTATTAAAAAACTATATTATAATAATATTATTCAGTATATAAAAACATACAGTAGAATAATAGTACTAAATATCGAAATCTGGGTATAAAAGTAATACGTAAATAATTAAATCATGTATATAATTATTATAATAAACTATTAAATTAAATTTGAAGTTCAATATTTATATTATATTATCGCATAATATTTAAAAAAAACTATGTATATTTGTTATAATAGTATGTATATAATTTTTATTATTTAATATTACTACTCTAATTACAAAGCAGAAACGTATAGAAATATATATAAACCTACCCTTTATTTTTATTGATACCATTTATTTTAATAATGCTATTTAATTTATTTTCAGAAAATCATTTTAAAAATGTTCTCTTCATTTTAATTTATTGTAATCCTATTTAAAAACCAAACAATTGGTTTATTATTAATTCTAGTAAATATTTTGAATCATGTAATTTATTATATGATTAATATATAGATGATTCCTATGAGTTTTTGTAAATTAATAAATCAAATTAAGTATTAGGTTTAGTATTACTTAAGTATTAATTAAGTTAATAATCATTAAGTTAATGTTTACTTAATAATTGGAATATATAGGTTAATATATTTAAAATGTGATACATTAAATTAGTTTTCTATAAAATATACTTCACTATTGTTTCTTATAAGATGTTATGATAATATTATATTAAATATATATTTAATATATGTTTTAGTATTTTATTTTGATTTATCAGGGAGTATATATTTAATAAGACGCAACTAGTTAAGAATATATTTATTTACAACAGGAAGTTAAAGTTAAGTATGTCAAGGGTCATTTGTATATTATCAATGACTATTAACAAAGGTGCTTCACAGACATAGGCATGAGAGCGATATTAGGCATAGGATCATATTCGCTCATGTTCTAGTGATCTAAACCGAGCCGAGTTTTTCGAGCCGACTCGGGTTAGTGAACGTCTCGAACTAGTTGTGCTGGTCACATGGCTCGGTCGAGTTTATTATCTTTGAAATTTGAAATTTAAAAAAAAATTAAATTAATTTTATTTAAATTAAAAAAAATTTTTATCAAATTATTATTATAGAAGAGGGTAATTAAACAATCTATTATATGTATAACTTGTTTATATACTAAGCAATGTAATTTTGTTTATAATAATATATTAGTTATAAAAATTACATTTGTAATAAATATTTAAAATTAAAATTTAATGGTTATAATATTGTAGGAAAAATTAGAAAAATATCTTATTTAATTGTAAACTACAATTGATTACAATTGATATTATAATAAATAAAAATCTAGTGTCACACATATGTTCAACAATGTAATCAGAAAAACTAGTTTGAAAATCATGTATGATACGAAATTCTAATTTTACAATAAATTTTAACAATCGATAACGACAAATCGAATCGAGTATGAAAATCTAGTTTGCAATCAAGTAAGAAAAATTTAATCAGATAAACAAATTCGAAAATCAAGTATACTCATTTAATTCGATAGGAAAGTAATAAAATCTAATCTATTATGACAATCAGGTATAAAAGGGCAATCTAATTTTGAAATCAAGTATGACAAATCGAACCAATTATGAAAATCTAGTTTGCAGTGAATTTCAAAAATATAATACTGTAAACAAGTTCGACGATCTAATATGATGAATCGAATCAAATATAAAAATCTAGAGTCACATTCATGTTTGACAATCTAATCAGATAAACTAGTTTGAAGATCAAGTATAATAACACGATCTAATTTTACAATCAATTTCGACAATTGAGTACGACAAATCGAATCGAGTATGTAAATCTAGTTTGAAATCAATTATGAAAATCTAGTATGCAGTCAATTTAAAAAATATAATCCTGTAAACAAGTTTGATAATCTAATACGATGAATCAAATTTGAATAATTGGCTTATATATGTTATGAAACTTATTTGTTGATGTTTTTCGAAGCGACTATTTAGGATGTTTCAGATGTTTCAGATGTTTCGAAACACACATTTTGGATTTTCAGTTGTTTCGAAGCAGGTAATGTTGGCTCATTTAGATCACGACATGTTCATAGCCGTAGATTTGTATTTTATAAATATAGTATATATATGTAAAATATAAATTTATATTCACAGAAATACTTCGCAGAATATTTGCTATTAATAAAAAATATTCTGCGAACCCAGCAACAATTTTTGTGTACAGTTTTGAATCAAAACTTTTGATCAGGCCAGTAGCCACAGGAGGGCGAGTGTATGGTTGCACGCCAATTCGAATAATTAAAATTAAAAAACAAGGCACATGACCTAGAATGACCTATATGATCTTATTTTTAAAATAACCAAAATATATTTCAAATATTTCAATAAATCTATTTTATTTATTAAATAATATTAATTAGATTATTTCACAAATGTCAATAATTAACATTATTAAACCACTTATAATTGTTATAAATGGATTACGGAGATACATAAAATTCACTATAAAAACATATTTATCATATAATAATTACTATTTCCAACAAAATTTCGCAACTTGAAATGTAATTATTACGTTAATTAATTATTGTCTAGTTAATTATTGTTATAGGTATAGGTATATGTATAGGTATAATTATTGTTATAATATACTTGTATACTCCTATGTATATAATATATACATATATATCTAATGGAAGAAGTCCCTAGATCACAAACTTTTATAGACACGAATAATAATATAACGCCTGAAATTAAATCATAATCCACATCTAATATTTTATTAACTCATTTTAGTTGCACGTTTTTGATCAAAACTGTTTTTTAAATATCAATTTGAAAAAACTAAAATATGAAGTCTATTATAGAATTTAATAAGATTTCTATTTCTATATTACAAATACATTAATTTAAAAAAGTTGCATTATCATATCTATATATATATATATAGATATGATACATTGGTAATCAAACATAAAATCGAACAAAGTTAATTATTTATGATATTTATACCTATGTAGGTTTTCATCCTAATTTTAATATTATTATATTCACTATAAACTTATTAAATTCTACAATACAAATCATATTTTCGTTTTTATAGATACCCTTAAAAATAAAAAGTTATGGTCACATATGTACAACAAAATATGTACATTATATTAAATATGTATAGATATTATAATATTATAATATAATATTACATTGATATTATGTATGTTTATATTTATTTATAATACTTATTTTTCAATGTAACATTAATAGTATATTTTCTTAATATATTTATATATTATTATTAAATTAATTAAATATATATGTTAATAATATCATATATTATAACATTAAAAGTATATTTTCTTCATACATATATTATTATTAATTTAATTAAATATATATGTTAATAATATCATCTATACATATAAAAGAAAGTCTATTTAAATATATATATACTAGCCGTACCCGACCCGGCGTTGCTCGGTATTTAATTATTGTCCTATTATCTATTATTTATTAATTATAGCTATTCCTGATTCTGTATATACAATAAAATAAATGTTAGCTAAAATATCAACTAAATATAGAAAAATATTTGTTTAATATCTAACAAATTAATGGAAATATATTAAATAATAAAACAATTATTACAAATATTACAAAATATGTTTTAAAAAATGTCTAAAACCAAAACTTAAACCCAAACTGTACCCGACCCGGCGTTGCTCGGTTGTTGATTTTTTGCCTATCTATTATTTATTAATTATAGCTGTTCCTGATTCTTCATTGTTATATATACAATTAAATAAATGTTAGCTGAAATACAAACAAATGTAGAAAAATAGTTTAATATTTAAAAAATTAGTCGACAAATATTTCAAAAAATATATTAAAAAATACAATAATATCGAATATTACAAAATATGTTTTAAAAAGATGTCGAACCCAAACCGTACCCGACCTGGCGTTGCTCGGTTTTTGATTGTTTGCCAATTATTATTTATTAACTAGGTATTAGTATATAGCTATTACTAATTCTGCATTGCTAAATATTTATATTTAATTTTTTCCTAACTATTATTTATATACAATAAAATAAATGTTAGCTGACATACAAACAAATGTAGAAACATATTTTAATATTTAAAAAATTTGTGGAAAAATATTTCAAAAAATATATTAAACAATACAACAAATATTTTAAATATTACAACATATGTTTTAAAAAAATTTCTAAAACCAAAACCCAAACCGTCCCGAAATGGCGTTGCTAGATTTTTGATTGTTTTCCTATCTATTATTTATTAATTATAACCATTATTGATTTTAAATTGCTTTCCTTACCCAACCCGACGTTTCTCGATTTTTGATTATTTGCCTATCAATTATTAATTATAGATATTCCTAATTATGCATAGCTAATCTTTAATTTTGTTTCTAACTAATATTTAATAATTCTAACTGTATCCGATGTAGATCTAGAGTTGTTCGTTTTTAAGAATTATTCGTAAAATATTTTGTAAAAATACAAAAAATAATTTAAAATAATACAAAATATATATTTTTAAAAATTGTCTAAAAATATTTCAACATATTAGTAGCCGTACCAGACACGGCGTTGCTAGGTTTTTGATTGTTTGCCTATTTATTTTTATTAATTATAGCTATTCCTGATTATGCTAAAATATATTATTGTTAAAAAATACAACAAATATTTAAAATATTACAAAATATGTTTTAAAAAAAATGTCGAAAACTCAAACCTAAACCCAAACCCAAACAGTACCAGACCCGACATTTATCGGTTTTTGATTGTTTGCAAATTTATTATTTATTAATTAAAGCTATTCCTGATTCTACATTTCTAGTATATACAATAAATAAAGTTGATCAAACAAATGTAGAAACATATTTTTTTTAATATTTAAAAAATTAGTGCAAAATATTTCAAAAAATACAACAAATATTTAAAATATTCCAAAATATGTTGAAAACCTAAACCCAAACCTTCCAAATCTGCGTTGCTCGTTTTTTTATTATGTGCCTATCTATCATTTATTAATTATAACTATTCCTGATTTGGAATTTCTTGCCTTACCCAACGCTGCTTTACTCGTTGTTTGATAGTTTGCCTATCTATTATTTATTAATTATGGTTATGTATGATTCTGCCTTTCATATAGTAGATAACATAAATGTGTGCTAAAATTCAAACAAATTTAGACAAATATTCGTTTTTAATATCTCAAAAATTAGTGGAAAAATATTTCAAAAATATTTGAAAAAATACAAAACATATTTCCAATAAATATAAATATTAATATATAAAATATATAAATAATATTACAAAATATATTTAAAAAAAATTTCAAAAAAATGTCTACAAAATATTTCAAAAAAATGTTTAAAAATATTTCTAAAAATGTTTAAAAATATATCAAAAAATATTTCAAAAATTTCAAAAATATTTCAAAAAATTTCAAAAAAATACTTCGAAAAAATGTAAACAAAATATTTCAAAAAAGCGACGCCGAAGATTTTAGATGACAAAAAATCATTTTAATGGCAAAAAGTCAATTTTTCGGGTTTTTCTTGGGTACGCGGTAAAAAATTCAAAAAAATGTCCGGACCAAGATCATACTTTTGAAAATTTATTAAGATCGGGTATAACAGATTTTTGCGACGTACCCCGGTTCTCGAGTTACCTCACCAGATACACACACACACACACACACACACATATATATATAATTAAATAGACTTTCTTTTATATGTATAGACTAGCTGGCTTCAGCCCGGCGTTGCCCGGGTATTATACTTGTAGTGGTAATTATAACGTCTTAAATGTTGCCCTGCTATTTTATATGAATATATCCAAATATGAATGATATTATAATTATTATGAATTTTATTTATATATCCTTATTTATAAAACATATATAATAAATCTACGGTTAGAATATATATATATATATATATATAAATATTATACGAATTTGAATCATTATATACTTTATTTATTTCAAGCAATTTTTTTGTATTGTATTTCTTTGTATACTACGTTAGCTGTTAGTCCATCTTTGGCCAGTATATAATATTCTTTTTCTTCTCGTGCTCTTGAACAGCCTACATATAATTGACCATGGGCGAAGCATTCGGTTTCGAGATATAAGCCCACGACTTTGAAAGATTGTCCTTGATATTTGTTTATTGTCATGGAAAAACAAAGTTTTATTCGAAATTGGAGTCTTCTAAAATTAAAGGGATAATCTAATGGTATCAGTGGTATTTTGGGAATCATGACTTCTTCTCCCTTATATTGACCCGTTAGTATTTTGGCTTCTATCAAATTATTTTATAGGTTAGTTATGATTAATCTGGATCCATTACATAATTTTTGGGGATTTAAATTTCTTAGTAGCATGATTGGCGCTCCTACTTGTAGTGCTAGTTTATGGTCAGGTAATCCGGAAAGTTTAATGGAATTCAAAAATTCTATGGGATAGTCTACAACTTCTTCTTCTTTTTGTACTCTGTCTATAGACCTATATACTTTCATCTCTCCTGGAAATTTATTTAGTACATTTTGATTTATTGTATATACATTGTCATTTTTAGGTGTTAATATACATATTTCGCAAAGCCAATTTTCATCCAAATAATGGTCTTCTAAATTTTCATAAATTGTCGTGGTGAGTTCATTCTTATTTTCAATTATATTTCCGCACGGGATACTATCCATACCATTATTTGTCTGCGTCATTCCATTACCTATATCTAAGAGATGATTTTCGAATGTGGCTGTATCTTGATTGTTTGATAAGAATATTCTGATGTTTTTAGTTAATTTCATTACTCTTATATTTTTCCACATTACTGAAGTTTTCAAACACGAATTTATGTGGTGTGTCTTTGTACCTCATTTAACTACTGGAAGGATTTGTCTTAAATCTCTGCTAAGTATTAATGTATGTCCTCCCATCGGCTTATCTTTGTTTACTATGTCTCTTACCATTATATCTACAGTTTATAATGCATGCTTGTGAGTCATTGTGCATTCATCTCAAACATTAAATGTACAGCTTCTAAATAGTTTCCCTGATTTTGTATTATTCTTTATACTGCAAATGGAATCTTCATTTAACTATATTGGAATCTAAAAATGGAATGGGCTGTTATACAGTTCAATAATAAAGTTGCTGCTATTCCTTATGATGCTACGGAAATATGTTCTTTATTTGCCATCTGCATTTTAGCTAGCAATAAATTAATCAAAAAAGTTTTTCCAATTCCTGCGGGGAAAAACAATTTTCCATCTTCGTTATTTACACTTTGTAAGATTTTGTTATAAACTATTCTTTGTTCATCATTCAAATTAATTTCATTTGCTTTCCATCGGCTTCTAATGCGTGCTTGTGAGTCATTGTGCATTCATCCCAAAAAATAAATGTACAGCTTCTAAATAGTTTCCCTGATTTTGAATTATTCTTTATACTGCAAATGGAATCTTCGTTTAACTGTTTTGGAATCTTAAAAATGGAATGTTTTACAGTTCAATAGAGTTGCTGCTATTCCTGATAATTCTACGGCAATATATTCTTTATTTGTCATCTACATTTTAGCTAGCAATAAATTAATCAAAAAAGTTTTTCCAATTCCTGCGGGGAAAAACAATTTTCCATCTTCGTTATTACACTTTGTAAGATTTTGTCATAAACTATTAAATTTTTTTAAAACATATGTTGTAATATTTAAAATATTTGTTGTATTGTTTAATATATTTTTTGAAATATTTTTCCACAAATTTTTTAAATATTAAAATATTTTTCTACATTTGTTTGTATGTCAGCTAACATTTATTTTATTGTATATAAATAATAGTTAGGAAAAAATTAAATATAAATATTTAGCAATGCAGAATTAGTAATAGCTATATACTAATACCTAGTTAATAAATAATAATTGGCAAACAATCAAAAACCGAGCAACGCCAGGTCGGGTACGGTTTGGGTTCGACATCTTTTTAAAACATATTTTGTAATATTCGATATTATTGTATTTTTTAATATATTTTTTGAAATATTTGTCGACTAATTTTTTAAATATTAAACTATTTTTCTACATTTGTTTGTATTTCAGCTAACATTTATTTAATTGTATATATAACAATGAAGAATCAGGAACAGCTATAATTAATAAATAATAGATAGGCAAAAAATCAACAACCGAGCAACGCCGGGTCGGGTACGGTTTGGGTTTAAGTTTTGGTTTTAGACATTTTTTAAAACATATTTTGTAATATTTGTAATAATTGTTTTATTTTTTAATATATTTCCATTAATTTGTTAGATATTAAACAAATATTTTTCTATATTTTGTTGATATTTTAGCTAACATTTATTTTATTGTATATACAGAATCAGGAATAGCTATAATTAATAAATAATAGATAATAGGACAATAATTAAATACCGAGCAACGCCGGGTCGGGTACGGCTAGTATATATATATTTAAATAGACTTTCTTTTATATGTATAGATGATATTATTAACATATATATTTAATTAAATTAATAATAATATATGTATGAAGAAAATATACTTTTAATGTTATAATATATGATATTATTAACATATATATTTAATTAATTTAATAATAATATATAAATATATTAAGAAAATATACTATTAATGTTACATTGAAAAATAAGTATTATAAATAAATATAAACATACATAATATCAATGTAATATTATATTATAATATTATAATATCTATACATATTTAATATAATGTACATATTTTGTTGTACATATGTGACCATAACTTTTTATTTTTAAGGGTATCTATAAAAACGAAAATATGATTTGTATTGTAGAATTTAATAATTTTATAGTGAATATAATAATATTAAAATTAGGATGAAAACCTACATAGGTATAAATATCATAAATAATTAACTTTATTCGATTTTATGTTTGATTACCAATGTATCATATCTATATATATATAGATATGATAATGCAACTTTTTTAAATTAATGTATTTGTAATATAGAAATAGAAATCTTATTAAATTCTATAATAGACTTCATATTTTAGTTTTTTCAAATTGATATTTAAAAAACAGTTTTGATCAAAAACGTGCAATATAAATTTATAGGAATTTCTGTGAATATAAATTTATATTTTACATATATATACTATATTTATAAAATACAAATCTACGGCTATGAACATGTCGTGATCTAAATGAGCCAACATTACCTGCTTCGAAACAACTGAAAATCCAAAATGTGTGTTTCGAAACATCTGAAACATCTGAAACATCCTAAATAGTCGCTTCGAAAAACATCAACAAATAAGTTTCATAACATATATAAGCCAATTATTCAAATTTGATTCATCGTATTAGATTATCAAACTTGTTTACAGGATTATATTTTTTAAATTGACTGCATACTAGATTTTCATAATTGATTTCAAACTAGATTTACATACTCGATTCGATTTGTCGTACTCAATTGTCGAAATTGATTGTAAAATTAGATCGTGTTATTATACTTGATCTTCAAACTAGTTTATCTGATTAGATTGTCAAACATGAATGTGACTCTAGATTTTTATATTTGATTCGATTCATCATATTAGATCGTCGAACTTGTTTACAGTATTATATTTTTGAAATTCACTGCGAACTAGATTTTCATAATTGGTTCGATTTGTCATACTTGATTTCAAAATTAGATTGCCCTTTTATACCTGATTGTCATAATAGATTAGATTTTATTACTTTCCTATCGAATTAAATGAGTATACTTGATTTTCGAATTTGTTTATCTGATTAGATTTTCTTACTTGATTGCAAACTAGATTTTCATACTCGATTCGATTTGTTGTTATCGATTGTTAAAATTTATTGTAAAATTAGAATGTCGTATCATACATGATTTTCAAACTAGTTTTTCTGATTACATTGTTGAACATATGTGTGACACTAGATTTTTATTTATTATAATATCAATTGTAATCAATTGTAGTTTAAAATTAAATAAGATATTTTTCTAATTTTTCCTACAATATTATAACCATTAAATTTTAATTTTAAATATTTATTACAAATGTAATTTTTATCACTAATATATTATTATAAACAAAATTGCATTGTTTAGTATATAAACAAGTTATACATATAATAGATTGTTTAATTACCCTCTTCTATATTAATAATTTGATAAAAAAATTTTTTAATTTAAATAAAATTAATTTAATTTTTTTTTAAATTTCAAATTTCAAAGATAATAAACTCGACCGAGCCATGTGACCAGCACAACTAGTTCGAGAAGTTCACTAACCCGGGTCGGCTCGAAAAACTCGGCTCGGTTTAGATCACTAGAACATGAGCGAATATGATCCTATGCCTAATATCGCTCTCATGCCTATGTCTGTGAAGCACATTTGTTAATAGTCATTGATAATATACAAATGACCCTGGACATACTTAACTTTAACTTCCTGTTGTAAATAAATATATTCTTAACTAGTTGCGTCTTATTAAATATATACTCTAATAATATAGAATAATATAGTAGAAGAAATCAAACACACAAAAAATGTAGCTGTATCACCAACAAATTGAAAATAATATATAATGATACAGAAGATGATGATACGAGCAAGATACTAAATGAGTATACAACGCTAGTTTGCCAAGACAAAAATATATGCAGTCCGAATCTAAATAGTACTCAATAAGAAAAAGCATAATAACAAATAACAAGTTAATCCAAAGAATATACATTGATAGTTCCTTAAATGTTGAGAAAGGAAATGCTTAGTTTAGCGCATGCCGATCATGGTGGTATAGTGTATGGCTTACGAATAATTAGAATAGTAATGTATTTGTCAGGAATGACAAAATAGATGACAGAAAACGTATAGACGTGTGAGACATGTAAACAATTCTCAGAAAATAACAAAAGAAATCAAGAATTGAAACAACACAATATTGGAGAGATACCTTGGACAAAACTACGAGTTGATCTCTGTGATATTGAAGGCAGACAATTGTTAATAAGTAGTGTAGCCTAGTAACATTGTGTAGACTATTACTCAAGTTTCATATCGGTTACAAAATTAAAAAAAAACAACAGAATGAAACTACAACTACTAAATATGTTCGCAATTCATAGTATTTCGCAGCAATTGGTATCAGATAACGGTCCACAATTCAGAACATACTATAAGAAGTTTTCGGAGAATCTGATATTGAAGTCATACACTCCAGTCCGTACTACCTAAATAATAACGGAAAAGTGGAATACGCCGTAAAACAGTAAAGAGACTATTTAAGAAGGCAAACGAAAACCCATAGACGTGAATAACTCATTATTTACTTGAGTGGAACAACACAATATCAGAAACGATGAAGTTAGCCCAAGCGAAAAACTATTTGGGAGGAAAATAAGAACATTATTACCAAAGAATAAAAACTTATTAATACCAAGAGAAAGCAGAATGAATGAAAAGGGAAATATGAAAAGTAAGAAAGAAAATCAAAAAGAATACTACTACAGGGTTATAAGGAACTATGAAAACATTTATCCAGAAGATGAAAATCTCATCAAATTACCGGGAAAGAATACTTGGACCAAGGGTAAATGTAAACAAGAGTTGAACACAAGAATCTATAAAGTGGAAATAGAAATAGCTGAATATGTCATATGATATATATATATGATATATATATATCCAGGTCCATAACTTGTCTAGTTTCTTTTAAAATTGTGAGTTATCTGGTAATAGCTGGTATTCTTCCATCATTTCTTTAATCCGATTTCCATTATTATGTGTTGATGTGATTATAGTTTATTGCATATATGCATATATGCATATATATATATATATATATATATATATATATATATATATATATATATAATATATATATTCTGGTCCCATCCTTGCATTCATGTCGCTTAATATGATCAAGAAGTTATGATAGGTTACCTACTTGTTCAATAGTTGTTCGAAGTTGCTCATAGAAAATATTCTTGACTATTTCATCTTCGTATTCACATAGTGCATATGTCATAATAGTAGTTAATACAGGATTACTTTGAAAGTTAGATATCATGATTTTATTTTTAATTCGATTTATGTTTATTAGACTTTTACTTGACTATTTGCTAATGATGATTCCCACACCACCATTGTCTGCTTGTACTTGATTTATTCATGCTGATACGGTATATAGAATATATCTAGGGTCAACATCGTATGGGTTAATTTATTGTTTCCTATCTGCTAAGTGTACTTTTCTGTGTGCTTGTATAACTAATATAGATATATTATACTTTCGCATATTCGATGTCATCTCTTCTATTTTTGTAGTACCTTATCAACTTCTCTGACCTCCAGAGTGTGTACATTGAAAGTTAACTTTAGATTTTGTCTACAATGTAATAATTTCGCTTTAACATCTTGGAACGTCTTAATCTAACCTCTCATAGTAGGGTTTAAAAGTGCGACGTCATAAAATCTTTGTGGATATGCGTTATTTACCTTAGCTGGTATCCTGCGAACTCCCGCCTCTGAACTTATATTATGTGTTGTTGTTGTTATTGTGTTTTGCCAAAGGGCAACCTGGATTTTTGTCCGGCACCGCTTATTAGATATTCGCAGCTAACCATTATATCTAATGGCCGTTCCCCTATCCGTAACCCCAGCTGGGGATCCGGTGGATTGTAGTTGACATCACCATATCAATTTGCGGATATAGGAATATATATTTTCCTATATGAATGTATATTTGCTCTCCACCAAATTTCTACAAATTAGGAGAAAACAGAATGATTGAAAAGGAAAATATAAAAAGGAAGAAAGAAAAGCAAAAAGAAAATTACGATAGGGCTATAAGGATATTACCTAGAGCTATAAGGAACTATAGTTCATATATGAAGACATGTATCCAGAAGATGAAATTATCATCAAACTACCGGGAAAGAACACTTGGAACAAGAGTAAATATAAACAAGAGGTGAACACTACATCGTCTAACATATCTATTTCTTCTTTTTTTTAAATCTTAATACATTTTCTGTTTATGATATATTCACTATATATAGTGGCTATAGAAGTTATAAAGTGGAAGTAGAAATCGCTGAATATATCATAAACAGAAAAGGTATTAAGATTTAAAAAAAAAAAAAAATAGATATGTTAGACGATGTAACAATAGATAGGAAGAGATAGACACAATAGTAGATATACAAAGAATACACACAACATAATATACCGACAAGACAGCGATGGTCGCCAGCACAACTAGGTGTTGTCACTATAAACTAAATCATGAGAAAATTAAAGGTGGCGGTAATATTCAACATTATATTAAGTAACTTTTATATTAATATATTATATGTTATAGATTCAGAATCATATTAATATTATGTTATTGTTATATTCATATTTATATATATATATATATAAATATTTTACAAAGTTATTTATATACTATATTATTGTAGACATTTTCTCTTTAGCTCTATGCGGACTAAGGTAAAGGACATAGAGAACGAAGTCACTTCGTTCTCTATGGTAAAGGAGATGTAACGAAATACACATGTTTCCTACATTGTTGATAACCACGTGACCTGAAATATAGTTCATCATCAGTTCAATTATACATTCAAACCTAATAACATAAACACCTATGTATATATCTATCACTTAATTAAGAAGTACACTAGGTTATTCTTACTATATTACTATAGCCAAATCCCAAAAAATATCACAAACTTATTCCATTGATACTTATTTTTATAGTATATTATAGTTATGTTTATTTTATGATTTTATATTATTATGTGTTAACAACACATTCACTCATGAGCGTCGCTCATATAAATATTTTATGAAAATTGAATTAATATACTCAGTATAATACTGTGACAGTGACTTACTGTCACAGTTTTATACCGAGTAAACGAATTGAATTTTCATAAAATATGAAGTTATTACACTATGTACTGTAAGAAAACTATTGGTTTAAATTGGGTAATATAATTTCCATTGTTTTGACAACTATTTTGTTTAAAATTGTGTTTTATATTTTTTATATTAAAACTGTTCACATGAGTAATCCATTATATGTATATAATTCGATTAAAAGATTAAATATTGTAAATATTCTTTTTAGTAATATAAAACAAGTACTATTATAATAAACTTTATTATAAAGGTTTACAATTATTATAATTATTATATAGGATTAATAATCCTGGATTATCCTAAGGATATATTATATATCATATTATATAGGATATATCATATATCATATATAATTATTATATTAGGTAATTTACCTAAACCCATTATATATATATTATCTTAATTTAAAATGTAACTTTAAATATTGGTTAAAACATAATACTTTAAATATCATATTTAATATAGGTTCAATAATTCTATAATCATCAAATAGGAAAATATCGAATTTATTTGTTTCTATTTCAAGTTAATATAAAGTTAAGTTTTAAGTTACAATGTAAACTTATTGCCTAATGAAGTGTGAATTATGTAGAAATATCCAAGAGTTAATATGTTTAATTCATCAAGATAATTCTGTAATACAGTGTACCCTTATATGATTATAATTCTCATATTATTAAAATATATACATATTGGTTGTTAATATAATATAAATAAATTATGTTATGTTATATTATTAAAATATATACATATTAGTTGTTAATATAATTATAAATTATGTTATTTTATATTATTATAGTCACTATATATTTTACCAATCAATGCGTGTGAACGTAAGTGAATAACATTTATTTGCGAGTATTTGTCTCCCACCTCAAATAAGGGAAACATTTCGAATACTGTGCCAAATCTTTCATCCATTTACTATTGTTGTGAATTTACTTAAGTTGACACCATCACCACCACCATCTCCACTCTAGTTTATATTACTATAACTAATAAGTGTACACCACCCCATCACTACTATAGTGTGTATCACCACCACTGCCACTAAATTATATACCACCACCACCACTACCATCACTACTACTATAGTATACACCACCACTAACACTACCTCTGCTACTATATTATACACCACCACCACTACTATAATGTACAACACCACTCGTAGATTTGAGCACAATGGCCGAAGAGTCAGTGCCCAGACAAAAGATGGACACCAGGTCAAGTGTACGCATACGTTCCGACAGCTGTGATAGCATCTCGAGCGTACATAACAACGAACAGGCTACAGCCTCAGCCTCCTCCTCCGTTACCACTATATCTGTCTACACTGCTACTATTAAAACACCATCAGTGGAAGCAGTAGTCCAAAAAGCCGGAATAGTAGTTCCATCAACAGCATCAGCAACAGGAAGAAGAACGGGAATAGTAGTACCAGCAGCAGCAGGAAGAAAAGCAGGAATAGTAGTACCAGCAACAGTATCAGCAACAGGAAGAAAAGCAGGAATAGTAGTACCAGCAACAGGAAGAAAAGCAGGAATGCTAGTACCAGCAAAAGTACCAGCAACAGGAAGAAAATCGGGAATAGTAGTACCAGCAGCAGCAGGAAGAAAAGCAGGAATAGTAGTACCAGCAACAGGAAGAAAAGCAGGAATAGTAGTACCAGCAACAGTACCAGCAACAGGAAGAAGAGCGGGAATAGTTGTACCATCAAGAGGAAGAAGAACGGGAATAGTAGTACCAGTAAGAACATCAGCAACTGGAAGAAAAGCAGGAATAGTAGTACCAGCAACAGTATCAGCAACAGGAAGAAAAGCAGGAATAGTAGTACCAGCAAGAGCATCAGCAACAGGAAGAAGAACGGGAATAGTAGTACCAGCAACAGGAAGAAAAGCTGGAATAGTAGTACCAGTAAGAACATCAGCAACAGGAAGAAGAACGGGAATAGTTGTACCATCAAGAGCATCAGCAGGAAGAAGAGCAGGAGATGGTGCTAGAGGAGGGAAAGTGGGAGGTGCCACACCCTCTACACCAATAGCAGCCACCACCTCAACAACAGCAAACACCACCGTAACCACTACCCCTGCTTCCTCATCCGGTACCCAGTTGAGTCTAGTCAATCTTCAAGGTAAGTACGTGTGTATTCTCTATAGTAACACAGGGAACGATGTCGTGTATCATATACCTAATGTAAACCAGCTTAATACGTTTAGGTTAAAGTAATTATTAATTGTATAACAGTACCCCTATATTTTTGATATTATACATGTTATGTCTACAGGGTTGGCAGAAGTAGTGGTTTTTGGGTTTAAACCTTTTGATAATTTTTGGGGTTTTTGGGTTTTTTGGAGGTTTTTCATTTTTGTTTTCATTATTATTTTTGGGTTTTAGTATATAATTAATTATTATTATTTAATCATCACATTTCAACTAATTTACAAGTAAGTTAATAATGATATATATATATATATATATATATATATATATATATATATATATGTACTTTTTGATTCTACTCTTTTCCTCATTCCTCATATTACTGCCATCACTAAATCTGCAAATTTTCATCTATTTAGAATTAGAAAAATATGAAAATCAATTACTTTATCTCTTACTAAAACTCTAATTAATTCCCTTATCCTCTCACTTATATATTACTGTTACTCACTCCTCATCAATCTTCCATTATACTCTCTCTCTCCCCCAAATCAAGTTATTCATTCATCAATCCGTACAACATATAACCTACGTATTCGAGATCATACCTCTACTTCCTCATACCAACACGTACCTCCATGATTCCCATTTAACAAACACTCTGCTTATCGCATACTATCTATTGTTCATTCCTCAATATACTCTTCGAATTGCCCCTCCTATATTTCTGCTTCTTTAATACAAAGATCTTCCCTTCCATCTCTTAGAAACCATGAATCTCATTTTCTATCTACCCCAATTCTCCATCCCTCAAAAATGAATACTCGGGCACTGTGTTATATTGGTCCTAAGCTATGGAATTCACTCCCACCCTATATTAGATCCATAAAATAGCATAAAATATTCATGAAATATATACAAAAATGTATATCAGGTGGCAACCTGTAATACTAATATTTGTTGTCATTATTATTTTATTTATTAATTTACGTACAGTTTATTCTATTTTATTTTATTATTATTAATGGTATTTATAGTTTTACCTAATCTATTATTTTTATTCTATATATATACAATTTTTAGAAATTATTTATGATTTATTTAAGTGTTTAAATAAACTTTCAATCAATCAATCAATCAATATATATATATATATATATATATATATATATATATATATATATTGAGGATCTATTTATATCTGCTATTATTATATGTTATTTAATAAATAAATATCATTATTAAGTGTATAAATATAATTATATTTCAAATATATATTAATTATTTATATTTATTATAATAATATAAATCATTTATTAGAATACTTGCCATTTTACAATTTAAAATATCATTAACCTTTATAGTATTATATTAATATATATTACAACACTATTATATTATATAATTTATATAATATATATATATTTTTAAAATATTTTTTCTTGATTTTTTTATATTAAAATTTAAGATAAAGAAAAACCCCAAAAACCCTCAAAAACCCAATAACCCAAAAACCTCTTACATATTTCTTAGATTTTTGGGGTTTTTGCCAACCCTGTATGTCTATGTTTATTTCGGTAAAATAATTTTATATTGACAATACTTTAAATAAGCCTAGTATAAAAATATATTTTTATTGTAAAGTATGTTTCTAGAAATATAAATATTTCTCGGAAGTTATAATTATGTACTATTAATAATAATCTATTATAATAAACTTTGTGATTATATTATAACTATTCATAGATAAACTATAAAATAATATATAGTTGATTATCAATTGTTGATATATTATAGATATTAAAAGTACATTTAATTTTTTTTTGTATATACCCATTATAAAATTTCCTATTAATTATATCAAAGATTTTGTACACACACAAAATCGTTTAATTCGATTTTGTATACAAAACATGAACATTACCACATTAATGTGGTATAAATCTATAAATTGATAGGTTGATATTTCATATCTATAGACCTTGTAATTTAAATTTGTATCAAACAATATACTTTTAAAATATGTTTAAGTTATTATTTATATGATAAAAACTAAATGTTCATTACTAATACATAACAATTAAATATGATACTTTGGTTTTAAATGCTATATATATATCTATGAGGTGAGTAAAAGCTTATATATAATTTAGTAGAACATCGAAAATAATATTTTATAAATAGCTGTGTAAAAAAAATAAACCTAAATCTATTTCAGTGGCTACTACCAGCAGTGGCAAGAGTTTGATAATATCTATGATAATATTATAAATATAATAATATTTCTTATTATTATTTTATTATTACATTAAATAATAATATTTTTATATTTATATTTATTATATTAATATTTTATTATTTTATAACAAAATAAATAATTAAATAAAAATGGATCATATCAATTTATAATTTTTAATTAAACACTTGTAATTTTACTAATTTATTTTTCTCAGTAATAATAATTATATTTATGAATTTATAGCACAATCCTGATTCATTACCATAATATAATATAATATCAATCACTATAATACAATATATTATATTATAAATATATATGATTACTAATAACAATATTTAATAAATTACTAGAATAATTAATAATTTTAATACAACATTTTAAAGTTTATAAAAATAATCAGATAACAACCAATATAAAACCGATTAATATGTATTTGGAATCCCCACCAAAAACCAACAACTATATTATTTATATTTAACATTATTGAATTATATTTGATATTTACTAATATTATTACACCTCTATACAATATCTGTAATAGCTCAAAAAGTGAACGAAAAGAAGAGGAACCATTGCTTCTGGCCGGCAGAGGAGAAAGACATGTTCTTTGATGCGCTGAATGAGGTTATCCTGTAACCAGTATCACACAGATATTAATAATATCATATTATATATATACATACATTAATTTTCCATTAATTTTATCAATTATATTATTTTTTTATTATACAATTATTTTTTATTATTTTATCAATTATTTATAACTTTATCATCCGATAATTTACTAAATATTAATGATATAATAATGCATTATATATGTTTTGTATTTCAAAGTAATATATCACTTGAAATAATTTTTATTCTAAAGTTTAGAATCTAAACCAATGAGCTACTATAGCGAAACATTGGTTTACTAGTAAATTACTACTCGATTTTTAGTAAATCTCCACCTATATTCAGAAGTAAATATTTTGTTTATTATAACAAATTATTATTGTAAATTTTTAATAATGTGTATTTAAAAAATGGTCTTTAAGGTAAGGTAAGGTAATTAGTCACAAATAGTCTTGAAACCATATGCATTATTTTTCTTATTTATAAATTATGTTTTGGTTGAATGAGACTGTTTTGAGACAGTCTTTAACCATAATCTACTGTAACCCTTATAATTTCGAAACTCGATCGAATGAATCTGAAACATTCATGAAACCTTACTATTCAGTTCTATCCCATAACTACCTTATATACAGAGCGATAACATTTATCGAATAACGTATTATATATAACCGTTTTATGTTATTAAGTAATCGAATACTCATTATTTCATTCTATATAATTTACTTAGAATATGTTTGTCGTATTTACCTATATAATTATAGCATGTATGACGTGAATATTATAGAAGTAGAGGATGTCACCAGGTCTATACGTAACGCATTAACATACTCTCGCAGTACGGCAAAGACTTCGACGCCATACAGAACGTGTTCAGCATGCGAAGTAAACGCAAGTCAGAAAACTACCTAGTGCCCAAGACTAAAGATCAAATCAGGCACTTCTACTACAGGACGTGGAATAAGATCTCTAAATACGTGAAGCAAATGGAAGGTTTTCTCCGCCACCGCTGCGTAATATATCTATAGTGTTCCCTTGATATATCGCCTACCTCGATATATCACCAAACTTGATATATCGCCGATTAGAGCCGGCATGGTATTAAAATATTATTAATTTGAGATTTGATACCGATGCAAATTTGACTTATATATATCATCGCTCATAGATTTTAAAATCATATTATATATATATATGTATATATAATTACTAAAATTCATATACCTTATATTGTTAAATACACATATAGGAATAAGTAAAGATGTCCTTGAGATTTACGGGTTAATCAACTACGGACACTTGAGGAAAAAAGTCGGCTCCAGTTAGCTTTATTTATCATTAATCACCTAATATATTCGCATGGTTTCATTAGAAATTCATATTTATTGTGTAGTCATATTTATCGTTTATTTAAAATATACATATATATTCATATATATATATATATATATATATATTTATAAAATCTTAATATTAATGATATTAATATTACAATCCGATTGCTTATACATAAGTCACAGAGAGTGTTTCGAGCTATTTATAGATTGTATATATATATATATATATATATATATATATATATATATATCTATATCGAGCCCGATTATTATAGCAAGAGATATCGGCTGCTACTAATTATTTGTTTTAAAACATTTACTAAATATTTTGCAAGTCAAATATTTAAGATTTGATATTATGTAATATATATATATATAGACACATGCATAGAACATGAGTCGAGCCAATTAAGTTAGTAAATATATTATTTATCATTTATTTAGCCATGTGGAATGTTCCTTATATGATAAAAAAGTGCCCAGTTAATAAATAAATAATATAATTATATAGAATTTTAAAATATATATATATAGGTGGCAGTACCTATATGCAATATGTGGATGACAAAATAACATTTACTTATATCTACTTATATCTACTTATAAAAATGATAATATGATTTTTTTTAATAGTGTAAGTTCAACATTCATATCATGCTATATTGGTAGATAATGTTCTACAAAACCAGTCTATATTTGAATGCCAGATATCAGCCTATATTTATAGCCATTCACATTAACCTGGCCAATTTTGATCTTCGTCGAAATCGATCTATTAAAATTGACCTACTTTTTTGGTGTAAAGTCATCTTTAAGGTCGCAGTGTATACATATCATAACAAATTATTCCATAAAACTATCATTTACTTGTATAATTTAGTATCTATGAAAAATTTGAATAGAATAGTAATAAGAGAAAAAAAAATCTGATAGTAGAAATAATAAAAATATTTTCATATAATAGTAATATAGTAATATTTATTATAGTCAGGGTTGTTCGGTTTTTTTGAATTGGTTTTGTTGACTTTTTTTGGTTTTGTTGATCAACAAAACCATGGTTTATTTGGTTTTTAAAAGTATTGATAAATTTATTAATTTCAATATTATCATTTAAAATTAGTATAACTATTAACAATAAATAGTATATATTATGAGTATTATAAGTATATATTATATAAATTATATAAGGCAGTGTTATTGGTTTTTATCGTTTTAAAAAAAAAACAAAACAAAAACAACAAAAATCAATAACCCTATCAATATTATTAATAATTGTATAGATTATGTGTATTATATAAATTTATTCATTTAAGGGGAGGCACGTGTTCATCTAATCAATGATCTAATATATAAATTTTATAAAAATAACATTTATATATTTATAAGAAAATATAAAACAATTACTTTATAATATTGATTTTATATTAGCTAAATGTATAATTTTTATACTTTATAATTTATTTGAATTTTATATTAGCTAAATGTATAATTTTATTACTTTATAATTTATTTGAATTTTATTGAATTTATTATTGTTAACTTTTCAAATTCGCTTTACTCGGAATAAATTGTGTTGCTAAGTTTGCATATATAAATGATTGTTTAGATAAATGTACAGAAGCAATCCACATAATTTATTTTGCTTTATATAAATAACCTGGAATGACAATAACATGTAATAACATATGTATGCACAATTCCAGAGGGACAATATTAAAAAATATAATTATGATGTATTGGATTTTATAAAATTAGTGAAAAAATAAAATAAAATATCACAGTGTCATTTCACAGTTTACCATGTAAATAGATAGGCACTATATGGTCTATTAATAGCTTATTGTCCAGAAATCTATTTATTGAATCAATCTCATTTTTAGAAAATAATATTTATAATTTTCCATGTATACTATAATAGAGATATATTTATAATATGTATTATATATAGCCTCTTTTGTATAAATTACAATTTTACTTTATTATTTATTGTAATTTATTCTATAGAAATTGTATTTTACTATTATTAGAAAATCTCCATTATAATATATAAACAGATTTTCTCAGTATAATACAACAAATAATAATACCTATATAGCTATAGTAATTTTGATATGCAGAGCCTTTATATATGCACTGTTAGTGTGAATTAATTATTTCATGAAAACAGCTATTGGAAACAATAAAAATATAATATCATCATTTATATTAGAATTTTGAATATTTCATATGAGCTTATATATATTTTTATATCATTTACATATAATATATATTTATAATTAGTAAACAGTACATTAAAGTTAATTAAAAAACATTATTTAATAAAAATATAAATGATATATGTTGTCTTAAAAATTAGAATTGTATCTTTTTTTTAAATTAAAAATCAGCAACCAATAGATAATAAAGCAATGTTATGAAAATAGTTTTAAATAGAATATTAAACCAAATTATAGAATTTTTTTTTTTTATAAATTTCGAGGATAGATATTTTGATTTATTTTCATTTAAATAGTATAGAATTTGGAAAATTAAAACAAAATTATTTTTTATGGGTAAAAATATATTCATTAGGTTATATTATTAAGATAATTTTTAAATAATATATAATATATAAAGTATTAGGGAAAAAAAATTGGATAAAAAACAAATATTGTGAATTTTATCATATATGTAAATCAATATAAATATATGATTATTTAATATTTGTTAGTGTATTACTATATATCTATATAGAGAATATATGATATAATCTTATAGAACAAAATTAGTGAAATTTAATAAAAAGTTATAAGTTTTAAAAATATGCGTTTATCTCAAAAATTTTAAAATATTTTTAAATTCATTGTGAGGGCACAATATTAATTTTTTTTTAAGTATTATGATAACTATATAAAATAAACATTCTGTGAAAGTTTCAACAAAATCTGAGTTTGAATCTGGGAAAAATGTGAAAAATTTGCTGATTTCACTTGGAATGACCCTTGTATAAATGTTACTATAATAATTTTTAATATAATATACACGAAATATCTAACAATAATCAAATATCTGTAGAAGTAATTATTACAAATAACATTCAATATAACAATTTATTAATAACACTTATTTAATACATACAAAATATTCTTCACAAAAAAACCAAAAAAAACAAATAAACCAAATAAACCGTAAAAAACCAACAACCCTGATTATATTACATTATTATATAGATACTATTATATATTATACAAATCATTATAATCATTTATAAATGTAATGTAATAGATAATAAATAAGTTTATAAAAGATAGGAAATAATTATACAAATATTATACTATGAAATTTCAAAGTCATATTACTCAATGATCAATATTTCCCTCTAGGTGTGTATGCATTAGTTGCTCTACATGCAAATATATTTGATCTATTTTGATAATTTGTATTGCTTTATATCAAGAAAATATATTTATATGGATATCATTACAGTTGAATATCATATAAATAATATTTCAAATAGTTTCATAAGTTGATTTATAAATAATAATTAAAAAAAAATATATATATTAGATATATGTATAAATATATATATATATAAAGATATATATTGTTGTACTATATAATGTGTATACTATACAAACAAAGTGAATAAATACAGATAATAGTTCTATTGTGACAAGTATTCTGAATAGACATGTATTCTGAATAGACTAAATGTATTTTCTAATATACATTGTATTTTGAAAACATCTGGTAAATGTCAGCATGCACTGTGACAAAGCCTTAATAAATACATAGTTTCATTACTATTTTCAATCTATAAATAGCTTAACTTATACACTAACTCCTTACTTTTATTCTGTATACTATTGACCATTTAGATATATTGTTATATAATAAACTCTTCTTTGATTACATATTTAGAATGTTAATAAAAATAATATAATTTAGAAATATTTATAAATATATATGTTTATATATTATACTATATTTTTAACAGAAATGGATTCAAAAATTGGCAATAAGTTGAATGCTTTAATTCAATACGGGTGAGTCATACTTTCTATTATTAATTGTTGTATCTTATTTGTAATATATGGCAGGATATTTGCTTACGTATATTATATATGGATATGTGCTTACTGAATAATGTTATCATATTGAATTATCGTTAAATCTGGAAGTATGTATTTGAATTTAATATTCAAATATATGATAAACTCTTCTTTGAATACATATTTAGAATGTTAATAAAAATAATATAATTTAGAAATATTTATAAATATATATGTTAGATATTCTTGTGTATGTGTATGTGTTATTTACAATAATCTGACATTAGCGATGATTTTTTGACAGTATTATTATTAATATTTACTAAATTATAGCTACCATTATAATATAATATCTGATTTAAATACTTCGGACATATTCAATTATAAATGTTTGCGCGCGACTGCATTACCTTTCTAACGATAATTCATGAATATATATCGTCCGCACTAATACGCATACTATTATCAATACCTCTACATCGTTCCTCTAGAACTATTCTGATAACTGTGAAATGTAAGAACACAAGAATCAGAACCCCGCTGTGTAGAGCTCTTAAGAAACTCAATAACATCGAATGTAAGAGTGCGGGTAGATAACGGGGGGGGGGGGGGTTTATTAATTTAATCACTGAATCGCATACACTGAAACTATATAACTGTTCTAGTACTGAATAAATAACACGATATTTTATTCAATGATTATTGGATAAAATATGGCTATTCAAGATTAATATTCTAGATTATTCTAGATTATTCTAGTTTATTTACTTTACAATTTAGCGTACCACCCTAGTTCTCCCCCGTTGTATTCACCCCGTCCACCCCGCCCAATAGTCGAGGAGACGCACTGCAAGATAAACATGGTGCCGTATGACAACAGGGCCTGGTTCAAAGTTCAAGCGTTATCCCTGAACCCTCGCCTGTCTATCAAACTGAGGATGGATGCGATGCTGTCGGACGTGTTCTCCTACCTGAACAGCAGGTGGCCCATCTACGCCAAGGTCATCACTCTGACCTTACCTGTGTGTGATGTGTGTGCGTGTGTGTGCGTGTGTGTGGGGAGACTTGAACCACTCTTTGCGTGAACTTACACTACATGTTAAATTATACATCAATAGGCATTACAACTCTTATATTATATTTAATATATATATATATATATGTAATGTAATGTAATATATATATAATGTATATATACTTATCTATTAGATTTGCTTGGAGATTTATGTATTTACACGAGTGGTGATTTATACATTGTCCGACCATGCTTATATGTCTGTGTCCTTACTCACATGACCATGTCCTTACCTAAAAGTACATGTGATTACTAGCATTCCGATATCTTCAGTCACGTGTCCACCTGTCGTTTGTGACTCATCATTGTCACGTGACCTTTACGCAGGATGATCACATGATATTGAAGTTCATCCTCAAGGAGAAACTCGACACGAATCCACTAAACTTTAAGCGCGCGGACGTTCGTCTTATGTCGAATTACATCGTGAACAAAAGTAAGTAGCACCCCTAGTGGCATATCTATTGTAACATCTAGTGAGATATCTAGTGGTATATCTACAGGAATGGCAAAAATCCAAAATGTTGTTTTAGTTTTTGTATTACCAAAGATTTTGCGAAGCAAAGATATAACACTCCCTATGCATGCAACGTAATTTAGTAATATCCCCTGCCGCTACTAGCAGAATTGTTTGAAATGTCATGAAAAATATTATATGTATTCTATAGAATTTGATTTTAATAGTAATACAACTTGTATTATACAAGGGAGGTAATAGTATTTATTATATTCATATTTTAATATTATATACCTTTTATAATATTATTTATATATTTTCTTAAAATATAGAATTAGTTACATAATGCAATATATATTATATATATATATATAGAATTAAAATTATTAAATGTATAAAAAATCATTAAAAAATAGCAGACAGCATAGAAAAGATATTGATCTTTATCTGAAGCCCTTTAGAGGAAATAACAATATAATTAATTTAAATACTTCATACGAAAAAAATGTACAACTTTCTTCTAATAAATATTTATTATTATTTAAATTATATGTAAAGTTTTCGCGGATGTATTAACCCGCATAGGTGTATATTTATTTTAAAAATATATATAATTTATAATGGTGTAGATATAAAATAAAATAAATATACTTTATAATATTTATAAGATATGAACTACATTATTCAATAGATGATCTATATATGTTTTTATATGATAACAATGTCTATTAAAGTCGTAAATAATTATAAATTCAGTGAAATATTAATATTTCTAGGAATGTACATTATAACAAATATATTATTTAAAATATGTTTTTTTTTAATTATCATTCATATACAAATTATTTTCCCAAAGTAAACATATACATAAATATCCATACTCTATAATATATAGGTATCATTATTATATAAAAATTGATTGAATAATATTTCTAAAAATTGTAAATGCAAGAAAAAATAATGTTCTAAAAATTATTATTTTTGTATCTACACTAGATGATTAATAAAAACTTAATATCAATCTAATAATTTTGTAATATTTTATATTTTTCTAAATCGTATAGTTGATAAGCAACATGTGTCTTCGTGAGGTTTTATACTAAGTACGTGTGTCACAACGAAACGTTAGATGATTTCATTTCGTTATACCATTATAATAATATATTATCACCCGATAAACGTACGAAGCGTGTAGTATTGCACTGTTGACGGCTTAAAGGCTTACGGCTATCCATATACTTCATCAATAGTAATAGTATTACTGTAATACCCTCTCGAGCCGTACACCACCTCACGCCTTACTCCCCTGTCAGACGGAAAAAGTCGCGCCGCTGCCGCTGCTAAATACGCCGACGACACAGAAGACGAAACAGAAGACGAATCCGCTCGGCTCGAGTCTCAACGCGAAATGGACGAGGCGCTGAAACATCTGCGCAACCTTCAGAAGGTCATCGAAGAGTTTGGCGGCTTCACTAGCGCCCACATTGAAAACATCACCATTAATAGGTTAGTATTCGTTGTCCTGATAGCATAATCTAATAATAACTTTTAAATATATGAATGCATTACGTTAGTAATGTATATAAACTATTTTTTATCGCATTTAAATAGTTTTTTCTTTAAAATATCTATTATTTAGCGCCCCGGTAAGTTCCTACAGCTTGCGAGCCATCTTTAGAAAGCTAGACACTCATGCTACCACTTTAGTCATAGGCATAATACATACCCTAGTGTAGGTCACCAACCTGTATATAGAGTATTGCGTATGTATGCAGCGAGTCAACTGACTATATTTATCAGATAGAAATGCCTAGGAGAACACTTAAAGATAGTCATCGTCTTAGGCTTGCATTGGCCTAGACCAGTATATCGTAGAGCTAGAGATTATATATGATAATCAAGCTCACTGGTTGGCTAGATTCAACACCCACATTCAATACCCTCATAATACAACTCGCACCATACTAAAATACCCTTACAGTACACTATATATATATATATATATATATAGATATTGAGAGGACACACAAGATTCATTTTTTTACAAATACATATATTGTTCAAACTTTTTTAAATCATTTTACAATAAGATAGTTAACTTATAAAATAAATTATAACGGTATACTACAACATATAAAATATTATATTATTTGTAACCATTTATTCATTTACCTGTATATAAATATATATATATATGTTTTATCTCGCCTGCAAAATAGTTTATCCACGGAGAATGATAGTTCTTGTCAGGTTGTATTTAATTATAGGATGAACACAGATATGTTTGGGATACCTATATAAGGTTTATTTAGTTTATTAAAATAACGGAAAGTAAAAATAGTATGATTAAGTATGTCAAGGGTTCTAGTGTAATCACTCTCTGAGTATAGTGACATGATTGCTTTTATAGTGAGAAACGAACTCATGCAAAAACAAGAATAATACCATTTGTGGAGTTTTTTTTTTAATTAGATCTATTATGTTTTAGAATTAAAATTAGATTTAAGGTTAAGGTTAATGTTTAAAATAATGGCCTTCTAACAATGGCATTGATATAAAGAAAGTTTTCTTTACATTGATAGTTAATGGTTAAATTAATGGCATTTATGCATAAATACATTTATGTCAAATTTACATTGTCAATATACATTTCAATAGAGATAGTTGATAATAGCAAGTTCATGGAATAAACCAGAGTTTTGGAAACATAATAATATATGTTGATATGTATATATATACACATAATATATATTAAGGTATATGATACCAATGAGTATACAATACTTTGTGGTATCGTATATAATAATAGGAATATATGTTCCACACAAATATTATTTTGAGATATCAAAAGTGAATTCATAAAAATGTTACCGAATTTGTATAGGTCAAAAGTAGATATATCTACTTTTGAATCTATAGATTCAGTCATTGTTATTTCACATGTAAGCTTTCAATATCGTGAAAATGTCGTAATTTGAAAATATATTTTTTTAAATATAATTCACATATATATTATAATATTAAAAGTATATTAGTCTGATAATTAGATTAATTACCTTATGAATTAATAATATTAAATATAACTTATAATAATACATGTGTATCCATCTCGCGGTTGGTATGGAAAATATATTAAAATAATTACATGAGTTAGATATGGAGTGAACCATCTTTGCTTTCATCTCATCCAGGAACTTGAGGTGAAGTTTTCACTTATAACCATATGACTCTAATGTCCCTTGAAACCGCTCTAATGTTAAGGCATCCTTGGTTTTAAAGAGAGCCGATTATTTATTTAAGCACAATTATAATTCAAAGACCTATTTTAATGGCCCAGGCGAGTCTTAGACTCGCGTCCTACTGCTTGTGTGTCTGACGCATTAGCCAACTGAGCCATACAGGCAGTTATATATAAATATAATTATTATCTATAGAGCTATATATTTAAAATAGATTAACTACAAACTTAATTAAATATATTTAATGATTAGTTTATATTTTTATATGTCACTTATTTCCCATCTATATACATTTAATAAATAGAACCCAAGTCACTCATGCCCCTAGTGCATTAATTAAACATCAATGATGATATTAAGTTGCCACAAGAGCCCATGAAGCATTAAACTTTGAAATATTCGGCTACAATACATAGGAATAATTATATATTAAAATAAAATATTAAATAAGTTGAACTAACATTCCATCATTATTCGATATCACATTTATATATTTATGTAGAATATTAAAAATTAAACAAACATTTTCAAGTTGCACGCTTTACCTATAGCGACGGCTTCAACATCCTACCGAAACTACCGTTTACACCTACAACGACACGAATAATATACACGCCTACATACGTTATAACACGATCGTATCACATTTAACTCTACGTCGAACTTGAACAGGTTACGCGCCGCCCTTCAGACGACGGAAGACATCGTAACCATACACTACGAGTGGGTGTCCGAAGACTCGTTTAAACCCCCTAACCCTGAAGGCGGGGCTATAGACACCCCCACCACCGGCGCCAACTCGATATCTAGATGTGCCCCAGCCGATGGTGATAGCATTTTACGTACGATTATCCATCTAGCAACCTCTGAGTACATAAAGTTGGAACGTCTTAAGCAACAAGCGGTTCGTCCCCTTCTCTCCTCTACTCCCACTCTAACTCGTATTCCCTCCCCTCTATACTCTAACTCTATCTCCCATCCTCTAACTCTATCTCTCTCTATTCCTATTTCAACTCCGTTTACACCCTAAATCCATAACTCTCCCTAGTCAATATCTCTCTTCCTTCTCCCTTCTGCCTCTTAATATCCCTCTACATCTCCCTCTATCTTTCCCTATTCCTCCCCCTTACCCTCTCTCCCCTACTCTCTCCCTCTCTCTTATTATATATAATTATATCATTGAGGACCACGTTTTGATATTTGAATTTATATAAATATATCTTAAGCATTAATTAACTAGGTAATTTCATTAATGTTACTTTCTTTAATTCGCCCAATATTCATTATTCTAACTTAATTATGTTTATTCTAGCATAGCATAAGATAAACTTATAGTATACAGTCATAAAACTGAAAACTCCCCTGACAGATTATTGAGAAACAAAAGAAGTTGGACGACGCAACCAATAGTTTAAAGTCACAGAAGAAAGTTCAAAATCTTAAAGATGATAGTTGTTTTAAGGTTTAACTATTGTCTCTTCTAATTTATTTCTATGTTTATTTAATCCACTGCTAGATATATAGTAGGTCATAGGCTCAATATCAATACAAAAAGTCTTAAAACATAATTAGAAGTGATCTTTATAATTGAGTATAAAAACGATAGGTTTTATTAAAACCACGGATGCCGAATAGCTAAGATTTTATAAAATCGAAAAAAAAATATTATAAAATATACATTTATAGAATTTTATTTAGTACCTGTCAACAAATAATTAACGAAATCTAGCTAGAACTGCTATAAAAACCAACTTTTATGAACCAACTATACCATTAATAAAATATTATATTATATATTATATTAATAGTATATAATCAATAATAAAGTTATAATTAAGTTAAATTGATATTTAGCTCTATTTTAAAATTATTTATTTATAATGTACTTACTTTACTTTAGTCGAGCTCTCGCTCGACTAGATCTTGTCAAAAACTTAATTGACAAGTGAATTCAATATATATAATATCTGTATTTTTTCTAATAATGTGAGCCCCCTCTCTCCCTCTAATAAGGTGAGCCCCCTCTCTCCCTCTAATAATTTGAGCCCCATCTCTCCCTCTAATAACGTGAGCCCCCTCTCTCCCTCTAATAATGTGAGCCCCCTCTCTCCCTCTAATAATGTGCGCCCCCTCTCTCCCTCTAATAAAGTGAGCCCCCTTCTCTCCCTCTAATAACTTAAGCCCCCCTCCTAATTAAGGTTCCTTACCCACCCGGCACCGTGATTGTACACCCTCGTAAGAGAATTAGAAGATTAGCTAGAACGGTTCCCCCTAAACTTCCGTTGACCCACTCTCCATTGACCCCCTCTCCATTGACCCCCTATCTGTTGACCCACTCTCCATTGAACCCTTCTCCATTGACCCCCTCTCCGTTGACCCACTCTCAGCCTGAGCCCCGAATCCTCGTTAACAAGGGTTTGTTACATAATGCATCACTGAATTAGATAGAACTACAGTATCGGGTTGTTACTCGGACATATCTAGATATTCTTTAACTTCAATATCGTACATTATTATTGTAACTTTATAATATATTTGATACATCATTTCTTAGTAATAATAATATTATTATTCAGTTAATATTAGTTCATTATTACTATTAGGTTATTAATAATTAAGAAGTGTATATTGAATAAATATGCTTTCAAGAGAGATTTTTATTAATAAGTAGTATAGTTGGTGATAAGCTATCACTGATAATTTAATAACTTATGTCCTTCAGGGTTTAGTGATAACTTAATAATATATGTCCTTCAGAATTACCATCTCTATCTTTAAACGTGATCAAACCTGTCGTGAATGTAACGGATGCAATAAAGACAACAAAGGAAGACGACTGGAGCATTTCTTCAGTTAGTGTAAACAATCTGAACTGTACATATGTAATCTTATCTCAATTATTTTATCTGGTATTATTATAATATAATTATTATTCTGTATTTTCAAATACTTCAAACTATACATTCACCAACCTAAATAGAGTGATACTTCTGTAATAGGCTCTCTCTACCCAGTGAATAGTGATGAAGTATATTATATATTATCTTCTTTGCAATATATTTATCATATCACATATGTTGTGTCTAGATTTAAACCATTCATTAACACATATTTTCATATAGCCTTTTGATTGTCGAGTAATAGTTATTTTTATGATATTTTCTAATACTTAATAGTAGTTTTAATTAAATTGCGTATCAATTGTTTTTATACAGAATATTCACTGAATAGTATAAAAAATTGAAGAATAACTTTTAGAATACCATACACAGGTATAGCACTAGGTTCACTGCCATCGTACCGCGTACCTCTCTCAACAAACAACCCCCTACTAACCGCATACACCCTCTTACTAACCCCCTTCCCCCGCCTACGTTACCAGGACTTCAGCCTGAGCAGTTACCTGTACGATTCACCCGAGAAGAAGAACCCCACCACGCAGATAGCAACTGGGGTAGCGGCCGGCCCCTCAGAGGAGGCGCAGTCTAGCTCCGCCCACTCTAGCTCCACCCAATCTAGCTCCGCCCAATCTCTTATGGACGACTCTTCCATCTGTCAAATGGACGTTCGTACGAATTATAATATCGATTATATCAGCGACTGTTTTAGTTGCATTTTATTTTAACGTTCATCTAAATAAACACGAGCGCTGCACCTCGAAAGTTAAATAATGATGTAGTGATAATCAGGGATGGGGTCATAACTTTATCAAATACAAATATAACTACTTTTTCACAAATAATTAAATACTAAGACGAATATGTATATAATGTTTTAATCAAATGCAAAAATCAAATAATAATGCAAAACATGAATAGAGGTCATTTGTGATGAGATGGTTTGGGACTAATGAATAATGTACGAATAGCGAAGTAATGTGTAAATATTAATGGTTAAATAACATTATATAGTATTCGAATTAGTAATAAATATGTATACTATTTTAATTTATCAGTATACTTTAATACATATTTGAAATTAATTAAATCTGTAAATATCAATATAATACTTATTTATTTTATTTTTAATGTGATGTATCGTGTCTTTATAAATGTAAATAAATGTACAACCTATATAAACAATTTCAATGAATGATAATATACTTGTATTTTTTATATTATTTTTAGTATTTAAGTATTATATTATATTATTTAAAATACTATTAACTGAAATAGATACTGAATAATAACTTATTGAATAGCATATAATACATAATCACACTAATACCTAGATAAATAAGAAAGATATTACTAAATATTATATTTACATGTTTAAGTATATAATACTAGTATAATATTTAAATATAAGCTATGTTTATATTATATAATAATATATCTCATATATCTAATATTATGCAAAAGTAATAATAAAATAAATGTAATATATTACATATAACAAGATAACATTTATTAAACTATACACATGTATTAATACAAATATTATTATTATTAATAGTTATTTAATAATATATAGTGTCATCTACAATTACTTCACAAGTCATCCCTGACTACTTAGATAAAAGTGAATACATAACATTATATTCATATTTACTAATATATTTGATTAGATAAATAATTGTTAACATCATTTATAAATACTAATGTTATATCTCTCTATATATTTAAAATAATATTATTACTTTAAATAATATTATTTAACATTATATTAAAATTGTCCAAAATTACTTCACTCTATGTCCACAATATACCCCACATCCAAAATATCGTCATCATATACTTTTTATTATTTTATAATTTTATAAATAATTATTATTTTGATATCGTTATTGAGAAATATTACATTTATAAGATAGATGCCAAGTAGTACATATTTTAAATAACTTCTAAGATTTTTGAAATATTGACAAAATTTATTTACCACCATATACTAGAAATATATTGCAAGATTTTTCTTAAAGTAATTATTCATAATTATTTTATAATTAATATGAAATTCGTATTTTAAATTAGCTTATATTTTGTTTAAAAAATTAAAATATATTTAGATATAAATTATATATACAAATAAATAAGTACTTATATAAAACTGTACTGAAAATCTATTGATATATAAAATAGCTAGTTATAGAAAAAAAATTAGTAAGATACATCGAATATAAAATTAGATTTACTACACCGTCATATAAAAATAATTATTTAGAGAAAATCTAGTTTAAAGTTTATCAATATTTCTTCTCATATTTTCTATTTATTTTTGATATATACACATCAATGTAGATTATATATAAATATTTTAATAGTAATTTATAAAGATAATAAATATATAATTATATTATAATATATATAAAATAATCAATAAATATTATAATTTATAAATATCGTATCGAATATTTTTTTACATACATTTATAACACTCTGTATATAGTTATTTATAGTAATTTATAATGGATATTTTGTTGTTGGTATTTTTCTAAAAGAATCAACATAAATTAAACTTAAATTGTTATAAAATATGAAAAAAATGTATATAAACTCTGATATACCATTAATAAAACATCAAATAAGTCATATATATAATATAAATGTTAAAAAAACTTGATTTTTTACATTTATAAATTCACAAACTTTATTCTTTATAAACATTTTTCTCAATTTAACTAATAATTAATTATTAGTAATTACATAGATTTTACTAGTATATTTGAATAAATACAGCTAATATTAAAAATAAAAGTTCAAATACATCTCCGATTAATCATACAAATATAAATACACTAAATCATTTCATATTTGACCCCATCTCTGATTACGATAACGTACGTTTCCTATCAACGTAGTAATATGACGGGTGATATTAATGACGTCCACATAGCGCGCACGACACGACTATACCTGCTCAATACGTGCTCACATTAATAATGACCTTGACCCCACAGGTCGGAGGTGTTCTACTGTCTTTGATCAACGAGAGCAGTCTAGACTACGCAGCCAAGTTTGCAGATCTAACGGCGAAATTCACCCACGATAAACAGAACCACCCTTAACACTATGCACTATATCTCATTCATCAGCGTATCATCTTATATATCTTATTATATACTTATTTTTAAATAAACCAGTGTTTACACCTAAAATATTGCCCAATTTTAGCCTTATTCATAAATTATTTATTTCACATTATTATATTTTACATCAAATAACTTATCCGATATTTAGTAAATGTACATAAAACAAAACATTGTAAGCATCCGATATCTAGCTATACAAATAGGGGGGAGGGGGAGGGGGGAATCTGTCCGATGTGTTGTTAAAGATGTAATATCATTATAGTGCATGGAATAATGATCTAATTTAATAATAAAAAAACATATATTAATATTTAATTTATAGAAAACCTCAATTAATTCATCAATTAATATTCAATTAAAATATGTGAAATGAAAATATGATTACCAATACTTGCTTCATATATTAATATAATAATGAAAATATAGAAATAACATGCTGACACTAGTACAACAAATATAAAATATGCGATGATATTCTATAGGAATAATACAAGTTATGATGTAATTACATGGAAAATGTAATTAGCTATCATGTGAAGCAGCATCGTATTGTTTGTATAACGGGTTAGCAATAACCTCGATATCTAGAATTTGATCTAGGTATATTATATTGGGTTCATCTTTTATAATCTCATAAATTATTTAAAATGAGTGAATATTCTAGATATAAGATTATATATTGACACTAATTAATTGTGATCAGTAAATTATAAATAAATATATTTTTAATAGAAAATTACTTCAAAGAAATTAATTAACACTAAAAGAGTTATTAACCCCAAAACCCATATATTGGGTAAATAGTAGGGTTGTTCAAATTGGAGTCTTCAATTCCTAGTAATAAATTGTCGAGAAATATTCGAGTCCATTTAAAAATCTATCAAATCGAGTCCCGATAGTTTATTTTTGAATCGAGTATTTAATACAAGAATCTAAAACTAATATTAAAACTGTACATAAGTAAAATCTATTAAAATTATGGAAGTATTTCATAGTTGAAGTACGCATTATTTAAAGAAATTCTATTTATCATATTGATTTATTTATTATTAATTTAAACATAAGTCGCATAATCTTTTGATGATTAATGTAAACTTTGAACATGTTTTATAAAGTGTTCTATAAATTTAAAGGATTGAATTGTATGCGAACATTCGAAGCCTTTTATTTTTGGATATGAAGGAATCGAAACCTTAGATTTTTGGATTCGAAGGAATTGAAGATTTAGATTTTAGGATTAAAATATTTTTGTTTGGATTTGAAGCATTGATTATTAAGATTGATGCCTTCAAAGCCTTACAATTATTTGAAATTGTACAACCTATTTATATAGCAATGTATACCCAAATATACTTTTGTATACCCAAATAGTTATCTAACTAAAGTATAGTCTTCAATAGTGTGCGCCTACATGGCATATACATAGTGTCATAAAATACTTCATAATTATAGTAGAAGCTCTAGAAGTATATCATGTACCTATGCACAATTTATGTTATTTTATTTTGATTGTAATATATAATATCATACAAAGTGTTTATCAAAGTATACACGCACCTTGTATAAACAAGATCCATTTGAGGATTCGGTGTCATATTATGACTATTAGAATTATTTGATAAAATAAATTTTTCAAATGAGGTATTCTATTCCTCAAATTGAATAGTATATGGTACAAATGAATTACAAATCCAATCAATTGTATCAATACCATCTATTCTAAACAATGGACGTAATTCATATTTTTTAGTCTTATAATTGAAAACCGATTTATAATCTGTTATTAGTTTCGATCTCAATACAAGATAATAAACTCGCCACTTTTAAAAATGTCTTTATCTAAATAATCACGAATGAAAATATATTTATAGTCGGTACCTATTAATTTAGATCTAGATAATCTAGTACGAGATAAAAAATCAAATTTTGAAAATGAATTAATAAAGTAAATATAAGCATTATTGTTACAAAAATATATATTTGTAATATTGGAAGAGTAAATTAAGAAGAAAAATTATATGGAAGAAAATATGATATTAAGTAGAGTAAATAATGATTTAATATATTCAGTATTGCAATTTTTAATATCTATATGTTCAATATTAATTGAATGTATATAACATAATTTCGTAGAATTTGAATAATTGCCTGATTTATTAATGTTATCAGAAATAGTGTTGAGCTTAGGCTCAATAGAATTTATTAATGCATCAGCGAAAGTTTTCTGAGTATTAATATACTAATATCAAAGCTCAAGGGCTTTGCTAATATGTAGTATATTGGTATACTAATATACAATTATAATTGTATGAGTATTATCAACTATATATTTAATGTCATCTAGTTTTGCAGTAATATCACTTAGGTTTTTTAATTAATTTCCTACTAATTAAATTATAATAAATTATTCATAAAATTAATTATAAATAATGTAATTCTACTTTATCTGATTGCCATAACCATGGCTCATCTATAGTTTATTTAGTGGTACCCTATAGGGTGTCTGTATTCAGACATGCATATCCGAGGACGAATTGTGAGGACAAATTGGGCAATTGCACGGGGCTCAGCATTTTGGGGGCCCATAAATTATTTGAGAAAATTGTGTATTACTATTTAACAACATTTATTTTTCTTATACATTCTATTTTCTTATATATTATTAATTCTAATTAAATAAATACAAATAATATAATAAATTAATTAAATATGAGTCATATGGACAGATGTGAAAAGTGAATTTTATAAAAATTTCAAAAATGTATACAAAGATATAATGAAACACGTGAGAAGGGGGTATGGGATCCCACTACAAGATTTTCCGGTAACTTGCCCTAAATATTATAACTTTACAATAATTTTCTATCAAGTTGTAATGGGATATCCACTATAAAGTTATTATATTGCATGTAAATTGCCGGAAAGTAACGAGGTTTCCCACTAAAATTGTAGTTAAATTGATAGAAAATAGTTTTAAAGTTAAAATATTTCCGGTAACTTACCGGAAATACTTGAAGTGGGATACCTCCTTTATATATTCACATACAATTGTACATTATCCCTACCAAAGCCCTTTGATTGTACGTCGTACATGAATATATGGATAACATGCGAATAGTGATTACCATAGACCACCTACATATCAGATTGTCAAATAAAATATTATGAAATGAATTGATAAATAATCAATTATAATTTATTGATAAATTATAAATCGATAAGTGATAGTAAAGTGTAGTAAGGAAATCTTAACAACTATTGCGACAACAAATTTTAAACCTTTTTTTATTATATATAATTTAGATATAATTAACTATAATTTCTGACATGTTTAAAAAATATAATTAATAATATTGATTATAAATAAACAAGAAACAATTTTTATGTAGATTTATAATTATAAATATTAATATTAATTACATAAAATTCAATATTTTCAAAATCATTTGTCTCACAATAATCATCAATAATATAGGTTATTAATTAATAATAAATAATAACCTATTCTCTATCTACACGAATATTCAAACAATGTTTATTTTCTTATAATCCTATATATTATTATAATTTGTTTAGTATATAATATAATATATACTATATATAATATATATATATATATATGATATTCAAATTTATCAAACTATTTAAATATAAAATTAATAATGTACTATCATTAAAGATTTAAAAGTAATAAGATCAATGAACACATTTTATAGTAAAATGACACTGCATCAATTGATAAGTTAACTTATTAATATAGAGTTATATAGAGTTATATCAAGACCTCCTAATAGGAGGCTCCTATAACCTCAGAGGTTATAGACAATACCTCCTACAACCTCGAGGTTATAGGAGGTTGTGTATATATTGCAGGTCCGTAGCCACGGGGGCAAGGCATAAAATAATATATTGTATTTAATTTAATAGTTGCTTAGCCCTATCATGAGCAAACAACAACAAACTATTTGGTTTTTTAACTAAAATAAATGAAGACAAATTAATAGATCACAGAATAGCAGTAATAGAATCAAATATCCAACCAATCCCAAACCTAAACAATGCCATTATAAACTATGATTTTTTTTATAATTATCGTCCATCTTATCTCGGAAATGTTTGTCCTAAAATTACAAGTCGTAAAACCCCCTGAACATCTTTTGGAAATAAAATAAGAAGATTTTTTCGATAATATGTATATATAGGTTATATACAAAATAAAGCCAATTTAATTTATATCCATTTGTAGTTTACATCCCAATCATGTGATTTATTTTATGAATCGCATACAAAAGATTCAACTGTTGATTGACTACCAGTGCACACTCCTAAAAAGTATTCTTTTCAACTCCTCAATGCTAGATCAGTATGAAATAAAATTAATTTTTTTACATAATTTTTCTATTACTGCTATTACTGAGACTTGGCTAACTATCGATGATTCTGCTCTAGCTTCCCAACTGACACCTGATTGTTTTTATGTATTACTTGCTACCCAACAAACAATTATTTAGAACTTTTGAGTATTTGCGAATGCCAGCCCTTGGATGATATTATATGTTTTATTAGTATTATTATTCTAATGCGCTATCAATATGATGAATTTCTCGTAAAATCTCAGCTTTTCTACGCTATGCGGTTTTTGTGAAATATTAAATAAAATAAATATATTTTTCTACATACTTAAATAATTAAATAAATAATTAACTCTAAATAATTATTTTAAAATATTTACTTGCATTAAAAATGTAACAGTAATCTTATCTATGATATAATCTAATACTTTTTTTTGATATAATACAAATTTATATATATATATATATTAAAAATACGTCAATATTAAAACACAAGGTAATTTTTTCTATTCGCTGATGACAATTCTATTATATTCCGTGAAAATAATATTGATGCAATAGAAAATTCCACGAATAAAACATCTTGATATAAAGCTATTAAATAAATTGATATTTAAATTAAGTAAAATTAATTCTTTAATAATAATAAAGCTAACTTATCTATTATATTAAATAATACTGTCATTATTCAAAAACATTCTATTATTCAAACTTATTGTTGTAATAATTAATACAAGCATGCATGAATTTGAAACTACTCACTAATATGGTTCAATCTAAACATTATTATGGTTTATCAATTCTAAGAAAACTAAATAATATTTTAAAGTTAATATATTACTCTGTATTTCATTACCATCGTATTTATTATACTCATATATAGAGAATAATTATGATTCAACATCAAAACAAAGCTATATGAATATTATAAGTCAACAAAATAGAACTAATGTAGATAATATTTATTACAGAGCAACAGATTTAAAAATGTAAAGAATTTAGTCTATATAATACCTGTAAAATTATGTTTAGGAATATAAAATATTCAATTTCACTAATAATTTTAAAATTATTTAAATTACAATACCCAATTAATAAAAATGAATTCAAAATATCTTTAGTTAATAAAAACGGAAACCTAATATAAGAAATTTAATATTACTAAACCTATTATAAACCCAGTTGCTTAAATAATCTACCAATATATATAAAATCATAATTGTCTTCACACTTTTGTTTTTCAAAAATAAAGTATTGTATATAATTTTTAATATAATTATTTGTTTGCATTTTATGTACATAAGTTTTATTATGATGATAAATACTATAATTTGTATTATTAATATTCTTACATTTTACCATTATTATTATAGTTTCTTCTTTCATTATTATTATATACTTATATATATTATCAATATTTTTGTTATATAATATTCTTATAACTTCTGAATATTCTTCCGTCTATTAATTCAATATTCAGGAAAATATAATATATCAATTTAATATATATATATATATATATATATATAATTCAGATTTTTAATTGTGTATATAAAATACAAATTTTATAAATTTAATAAAGAACAGATATTCATGTTTAGGTATGCATTATATATATATATATATATATAATTGTATAGGTAGTTACTAGTTACCTACTAGTGTAGCCCGTATTGGTAACTATTTTAGTTCCCTTCATAGAAAAGTGCCAGATAACTCACCTTAATCATTCTAAAATCTAGATATAATAATACAAAATTAATTAAAAACCGACAAATATTCAGAAAGCAATACAATATTTAAAAAAGAGAAAAAAATTTAAAAGATAGAAATGTACATTAAAATTAACGAAAAAATTGTAATCACAGAAATATGAAAGGAAAAAATATGTACAAGTAAAAATTGCCATTTAGCATATGTAGTATCATTAACATATATTAAATTTTTTTTTTTAAATATTAAATAGCTCTACGGAATTTTTATTTATTTTTTTTCTAGATCGAATAAAATAATTATCAATGGAATAATAAAAAAAAAATTGTATATTATATATATAATATGTATGTCATATATATGTCTATCATCATTATATAAATATACAATTATAAGTAATATTATAAAACAAACATAGTTATTCAAAAAATGACTTTTATTGAATATTTTAACAAAAAATCAATTTTTCGATAAACTAGATGTAACGTTTTTTTTACTATTATTATATCTCGTAAATATCCATTATAGGCTCACAACAAAGTTTAAGCTCAATTAAAATAATTTATTTAAGAAATAATCGAATAAATAATATTAATTAAAAAGTAATTTTTTTAACAATTTTTAACTTTTTTACTCTATATATTTATACAAGTATTTTCCAAATATTTTATTGACAACGCGCACTTGCACAAATACATAAAATAAATATTTATAGAAATTTACATTGCATCATAAATGCAAATATTTCTTCATTAAAGTGATTTTGTTTTACTAATATTAAATATCTGTTGATGAAACTTCACAAATATGTTTATTATGGCCTATTGTGAGCGAGCTAGCAAAACTTTCAAAAACCTTATACAATGTATACCTAAACTCCCAAACTCACATTTATTCTATATATATATCTAGTTTATGGGTTGTATAATTAAAATTAGTTGATAATATTCCAATTATTATATGTACTTGTAACATTTATAGTGCTACTGCATATCTATTACATATTATTATAGCTAACTGCGATATCCCCAAATATAAATATCAGAAAATATATATTTTTAATGTAATATATGAAATGTAGAATAAACTATATATTATTTAAAAAATAAAACTATATTAATATGCTATTACTTTCTTGAACAGCTTTTAGCCACCTACCGATAAAAGAAGAAATCATCGTCAAATATTCATCCTCCACAATTCTACCCAACCTTGTTTACATCTTAACCTTTGTCCATATAAAGAAATTCTATATTTATAATTGATATGTACATAGAATAAATAAATACAATAACAATTTATTATTTTATTATCTTTGTACTCGTTCCTTCATCGACTGGAATATCTTTTGATCCTAAGATTACATAGATAGGTAAATATAGGAGAAAATAGAGACTAATAATAATAAACCTTTTCGGAGACAGATGGTTTAACAACTAGTAAAGCTCTATCGAAGTGCTGAAGACTCACTAGAGGGGTAACAAATGCTTTTCTATCTATATCACCATTCTTTCTCTTTTCCATGTATTCCGAGAGAGCTAAGACACTCGCTTCCCTCACTAAAGCTGCTAGATCTGCACCTCTGTAATAAACATTTATATAATATTAAATCTGGAGATACATGTATATGTCAGGGCTATACATGTATAATACTTACCACTATTAACATTAATATCATTATTTTATTATAATAATTGTATCGTATGTTGCTATAATAATTGATAAATCAACAATAGGTAACCTATTGATATATGTTATAATATTTACATTGATTAAGAGGCTGATGAAATATTTTAAATAATATTATTAAAAATTGATAATTTATTTTAAAATGATTATAAATATATAGTTTACCAAGTTTACAATAGCAAAGTTTACAGAGGTGTTAATATTTTCACAAATTATTTATATTTTTAAATAATTAATAATATAATAATTATTTATTCTACATATAATTTAGAAAGTAAACTGCAATTTAATGAGGTAGACAGGTGGTAGTGTGGAATAGGTGAAATAACTAACGTGAAATTATTACATCGAACAGCTATATCAATTAGTATTACATCATTGTCAAGTTTCGGCTTCGTTCCATTCTAAATACAATTGAATAGTTTATATGTATTGTTAATATAGTTATTGAATTAATTGTGAAAATAAGTATAAAAATTTAAGTTTTTAATGATAAATTAGATAAAATATCAACACGCAATAACTTATATATAGTAATTTATAAATAGTATTACTTTACCTTATTTATAGTGAATTATAACCTAAAATTAACTCATTACAATATATAACTTTTCTACTTGTTATGTATAACTAATATATTCATTTTATATTCAAAACATTAATAACATATTTTATTATTATTTTTTTAATTTTTTAATCACATATTAAAATTATATTGAAATATAGAATTAATAAAAAATTCGTAAAAAGTTATAGGTTAGTAATAGATTACTATTTTGTAATCAGGTTGTAAATCATCCACACTGTGATATTTGTTTTATACAACATTAGGGGGGAATCTCATTAACTACATTATACTTGCAAATTGCATGATCAGAATTACAGCAGTAATCACAAGAGTTACAGCCATCGATATAAAGAAATTGATGAATGATATGCATGTAACAGATAGATACCCGAATGGTATTTTAATAAGGGGTACGTCCTTCGCAAATATTTTTATTTAAATTTAAATTATTATGATAGAAATAAAATAATCAACTATTTATCTATCATTTGATCTATAAAGTATATTCTAAATCGTCATACATAAATGAGTACTTAATTGGAAGTACCAATTGAATGTATAATGTAAATTACCAGTAATAATTACTAAATAATCTGTTTGTAATTTATTTATCAATTTTGAAAATTTTAATAATTTATAAACAACAAATCTTCTTTATTAGTTTACAATTTATTTTATACAATAATGGTAACTGTGCTACAAGTATTATCCAATTAAATGCAATCATTTTAGTTCACAAGAAATTATATATTATAATATATTTATTATACATATATATATATATTATTCATATAACATATAATCTTACTGTATCTATATAAATATTATTGTTCATATCATATATTTTATTTATTCTACAAGTACATATATGTATGTAATATCATTTTATAAATGGTAATTTAAAATGTTATTATAATCAACTTTAAATGCCATTTACACAAAATATGTTTACAAGTATTACTCTCACTCCAATTTCAATATATCTTTAAATAATGGAGTTGATGATACAATATAAGTTTATAATAAGTTGATGATACAATATTTTCTTTTTACAAAAAATTATTAATTTTAATTTTTCTTTATTTATTAATGATAAATAAAACATATATAATAAATATTTGAATAAATGGATATGTAATAAAAAACTATTTCATAATAGAACGATATATTATTAAACTATAGAAAAAAAATTATGTGATTACCTATTATTAAATGTATGCAATTGAATTTACTGTAATCTATTTACATAGGAAAAATGACCTCTCATTAATAAATTATCAAAATGGTATCAGTTATTTTTATAGGATATAAATCATATAGGACAAATATTAAAAAGTAGGATTTTTGATAGAAATAACTACTGTCTATGTGGATTTATAATATATATGCCAATAAAATATTAATATTAATTGGAATGTTGATGTGTTGTATTTTATATATATATATATATATAATAATTTAAAATTGAGTAGGTGTATAGTAGTAGGTTTATATTGCAGCATCTCTATAACAAAGTGACAACACTACATTCAATTACTACGCGCTTTCTTTACATGGTTAATGGTTACAGTACGGAACAGTAGAAGCTATAATAATAGAGTTATAACAACAATAACAACAACAATATCAGACCTTGGTGAGAGTGTTTAGTATATCGTTTCGATCATTTTCACTAGGCAGACCCACGTACAGTATCTTATCAAGTCTGCCAGGTCGTAGTATAGCCGGGTCTATTATATCTATTACATCATCGGGTGGTGGTGGTGGTCAGTATGATGTAATGATGGTACGATGATGTAATAATGATGATGTAATAACTGTACCGGGTCTGTTAGTCGCTGCCATTATGAACACTTGTTTACGTTCCTCTAGCCCGTCCATCTCTGTTAGTAGTTGATTTACGACTCTGACGGTGGAACCACCCTGGTGAGTAAATAAAACATAACTATTCCGCAACTATACATTTAAATTGGTTACAATGTATTATAATTTCTTAATTTATATATATATTTTGTAAAAAAATTGCCATTTCTGTAACATACAAAATTTATAATATATATAATACATATACAAATATTATAGGGTGAAATTTTACAAAAAAAATTATAAATTAATCGTTTTATTAAAGAAATAATATTGATATTTAAAGTAAATCATTGTATTGATTGTAGGTTACATATCTATATCATCTTTACCACACACACACACACACACACGAGCACTAACATCTGAACCATGACTACGACGGGGACATAAGGCGTCAAGTTCATCAAAGAAGATAACACAGGGGGCGGAGTTCCGAGCTCGCTGGAATACTTGTCTGACAGCCCGCTCACTTTCACCAACGTACTAGAAAGAGAGAGAGAGAGAGAGAGTTAGAGAGAATAACTGTTACCTGGTACACTACATGCTACTTGGTTATGATATATCAAGGCAAAATAACAAATTTATACTTATTCATTATTTATATTAATACTTATTCATCGATTAAGATTTTATTTACGTCTTTAGTATACACTAATTTAAATATAATATTTATTTAGACATTCCTATTCATTCAATACAATACTCTAGATATATAACCGTATTTTATAATTGAATATTGATATTGAAACATAATATATATAAATGCTTATTATCTGTAGTCTAATACGTAAAAATACAAATGGATGAACTATATACAGAGGAACTCAAACCATATTAAGTAGCTCTGGTCCCTTAACTGATATGAAGTTTATGCCGGATTCATTAGCGATGGCCTGAGGGTGTGAGTATTGGTCAGTAGTGGTCAGTAGTAGTGGATTATATACGTTACCTTGGCTAGTAAAGTTTTACCACAACCGGGGGGGCCTGCTAATAGAACTCCTGGTGCTGTTTTCATTCCCAGTGCTAGGAACTCTTCCCGATGTTTCACAGGAGCCTAGAGATCATATAATCATTACAGATATCATGTACAAATTACAGGTTTCGTGTGACATCAAATTATAGGTTGTTTTTATACTGATATAATAGTATACATACAATTATGTTACAAGTTAATATACACTATAATAATTACCTCATCCATCCTCCTCAATATAAACTAATAATAAATAAATAATAATTAAATACACACTTAATAATGTTTGTTAATATCACAATATTTGGTATTATGAATTATTAAATATAAATTAATTAGGTTAATGATGATGATAGAATGTTACTATACCAGAATAGCGAGTTCAAGGTCATTTCTAATATCCTTAAGGGCACCGATATCATCCCATGTGACATCAGGAACTGTTGCGAAACCCTCTCTCTTAGCTGACGGTTGTACCTTGGTCAAGGCTATCTGTCAATCAAGTTGGGGTGTCAACAACAATGTTGATGACGATGCTGATGATGGTAATAGTGATGATGCTAATAATGGTGATACTGATGATGAAAGTGGTGCTAATGATAGTGGTGACGATAGTGATGGTGATGATATTGATAATATATATACTAACAATAAAATCTTTGTAGGTTATATACAGTGATGTGAGTTGTTCATTTGTTAGCGGAGGAGTGTCTTTTAACCAAGATAATACTGTTAGTGTATGGGTCATTGTAGTCATATTTATATCCATTATTATTTCTATTGAATATACATTATGATATTATGTATATCACATAACATTGAATAATACGTAAATATTAATCAATATATACATGATAGAATTAACAACTTACCAGTTTCTAATTCATGAGCCTGAGCATCAACTTTCCTAGCAGAAGAATTAAGACAATCGCTGTCTTCCGTCTCATCTTTAGTCGCATCTTTCACTTGTAGTGCATCATCCGTTGACACTGTAGAGTTTAGTTCTTCTGTTCTAAGTTCTTTGATATTATTGAAAACTCTGAAATTAGGTATTAATATATACACTTGTTTCCTACGCAAGTCAATAGTCAATTACTACCATTGAAGCCAGATACAATTAACAATAAATCATCGATTTAGATAGAATTAATTAAATGAAGTAGTAACTTTAAAAGTTTGTGTGTACATATATAGCATATCCGAACGACTATGATTCTCTTTCAAGATGACTAGAAGAACATTACTTATGATATATAGGAGTTATATATTTTAGACAAATGATCTTGCGCTACGTTGGAAATCTCACTCTTATATATCAGATCTCCAACCTATATACGCTAATCTAGCTCACTGATTGGCTAGCTGAAACATAATAAGGACAACTCCCGCCACACTATACATTTACACTCTTACAGTACACTACATATAGAATAGGGTGATGACCTGTCAACAGCAATGATAGCAGCCTCTCTAGCCAGGGATGCTAGATCAGCCCCGACGTAACCGGGGCAGACGTGAGCTAGCGTTGTGAAGTCAAAATCATCGGACAGACATAGACCTTTACAGAGAACTCGTAGTATTCTGATGGGTATTAAGTAGGGTTAATACGCCATCAGGTTGTTAGTAAACAACATTAGGGATATACTGTAGGGTAAACGTTACATGGGTAATATAACGATGTCACTTTTATCATATATCAAGTGTTCAGGTATTATTTAATACGTTTACAAAATACCAGGGTATTATTCAATTTAGTGAAACTTTTACTTTTAAAAGCGAACACAAATTGAACATTGAAAAATGAATACGAATAATTGAATGTATTCAAAAATTATGCTTAATTAATTAAAAATAATATAACAAAATAAATACAATAAAAGCATAATGAAAAAATTTGAATACTGATTATTATTCGCGTAAAAACGTATATTTAATTGTTTTAAAAAAAAAAAAGATAACATATTATTTTAGTATAAATTTATATTTATTTATACAAATATCATTTGACCTTTTTAACTTTATAGAAGAGTATATTATAGAATTATATATTCTATATATATATATATGTAATGTAGTGTACTTTGTATGAATGTGTGTTCAAATGAGTTATATTAGATTGGCGGCACGGTAGGGTATTAAGGCAGTATGATTGTGAGAATGGATGTTACCTAACATATATATATAATATATAATGGCGCGAGTGATATTGTCAGTGTTTGTCGAGATGTTATGTATAACTTCCCCCACTACGTAGTCCCCCACCACGTATTCCCCCACCACGTAGTCCCCCACCACGTATCCCGATCTTCACCCTGCGACGTATTCCCCCCCCCCGTAGTCCCCCACCACGTAGTCCGTCACCACGTATTTCCCCCACCACGTATTCCCCCACCACGTATCCCGATCTTCACCCTGCGACCACGACGACGACTGAGACCGACGAGCTGCTGCACGATACGACCTGCTTCTGGAGCGCTACCGACTCCAACCGTATTATTATAATTATTTATCTGGCACGCCCCTTAACCTATTGTGGGCGTGACATCTGGAATTGTTCCAAGAGGAACTTCCTCTTTTTGAGCTAGCGGTCGAAGCGAGCAGACGTATGCGAATAATCTGATATCGACGGTTACCACGAGGAAATTATAATAAAGGAATGAAACGCGTATTTCTTTATTAATGTATATCTAAGTAAATTGATTAGTAGTAGATACGTAAACGCCACTATACTACATTTGGCGCTGGCAGAACAGGACGAAGAAGGAATATCCCATTGAGAACACGAGGCGAGCGATATAACCGTTAGTTGCATAAACATTCGAACAAATAACTGACAAATATCCATATTAATATTTATAATATATCTTATTATTTATCATATTACATATTATTTATATATATAATTGTTATTAAATAAATATCGTATATTTGTAATTAATTGTTCGATATAATTATATGTTATATAACAATTGTAATTATAAATTTATATATATTAGAATATAGAATTATATTTGTAATTAATTGTTCGATATAATTATATGTTATATAGCAATTATAATTATAAATTTATATATATTAGAATATAGAAGTACATTTGTAATTAATTGTTCGATATAATTATATGTTATATAACAATTATAATTATAAATTTATATATATTAGAATATAGAAGTATATTTGTAATTAATTGTTCGATATAATTATATGTTATATAACAATTACAATTATAAATTTATATATATTAGAAGTCACCCCTATTATATTATTCTAGATAGTTCTAGTATATTATATATATAATGGCGAGAGCTATGCCCAAATTTATAGAAAGTCCTTCTCCTCGTTACTAAGTGTATAACATGGGTATCAAATACATAACGCGAAGGCAAATGCCAACGTTCTCGGGCGCGCTAGACGAGAATTTGGAAGTGTGGGTCGATACGCTGGAAAGACATCTCGAGGAGACCAGATTCCCCGTGGCATACCGGTCAGGGTTTCTGTTGGAACATGTCGGAGGGATGGCACTGCGTGAGTTACTAGTCGAAGGATTTACGCACAAGAGTGACTGGGCAGACCTGATAGAGATGTTGAGCAAACTCTATGGGAAACCCGCGATACCTTCTTCCCCGACGCCCGTGACGACGTCCTCCTCGAAACCTGCGATACCCTCTCCCTCGAAGTCTGCGATACCTTCTCCCCCGACGCCCGTGACAACTTCCCCCTCGAAATCGGCGATACCTTCTCCCCCGACGCCCGTGATGACTTCCCCCTCGAAGTCTGCGATACCTTCTCCCCCGACGCCCGTGACGACTTCCCCCTCGATATCGGCGATACCTTCTCCCTCGATGCCCGTGACGACTTCCCCATCAAAACACGCGATACCCCCACCTTCTCCCACGATGTCCCCGCAGCTACGTACGACACCCGCGATACCCCCACCGAACAAGTATAAACGCTTTGCAGTATTGTCATTACTGAGAATGTTAAAGGAAAAGAATCTAAAGTATACGGAGATGCTTTACTTGACAGACCCCGAGATACGCAAGATATCTGATTCCGTCAACATTCTTGCGGATCATGAAATCGGTAGCGATCCGCGCTTCGACGACCGCGATGCCCTCGCTTCTACTAACGACACCCGCTCGACGTCACCTTCGACCCCCATGACCCCCGCGTTTATCCCCATGACCCCCATGAACCGCTCGACGTCAACATCGACCCCCGTGACCCCCGCGTTTATCCCCACGACCCGCTCGACGTCACCATCGACCCCCGTGACACTCGCGTTTATCCCCACGACCCCCGTGAACCGTTTGACATCACCATCGACCCCCATGAACCGCTCGACGTCGCCATCTACCCCCGTGAACCGCTCGACGTCACCATCGACCACCGTGACCCCCGCGTTTATCCCCACGACCCCCGTGAACCGTTCGACGTCACCATCGACCCCCGTGAACCGCTCGACGTCGCCATCGACCCCCGTGAAATGCTCGACGTCACCATCGACCCCCGTGACCTCTGCGTTTATCCCCACGACCCCCGTGAACCGCTCGACGTCACCATCGACCACCGTGACCCCCGCGTTTATCCCCACGACCCCCGTGAACCGCTCGACGTCACCATCGACCCCCGTGTTTATCCCCACGACTCCCGTGAACCGCTCGACGTCACCATCGACCCCCGTGACCCCTGCGTTTATCCCCACGACCCCCGTGAACCGCTCGACGTCACCATCGACCCCCGTGTTTTTCCCCATGACATCCGGGATGCCATCACCGAAATACACTATGCATGTATTGCCACCTCCATGGCCACCTCCGACACGATTCCGGCACATTATCTTTCATTAATTATTATATCTTTTATTCATTATCATTATCATATCATTATATTATATCATTATCATCATATTATATCCATCTTATATTATTAGTAGTACGTTTAGTGTGGGCACTAAAATCGTTGTCCGGGAGGTATGTAATGTAGTGTACTTTGTATGAATGTGTGTTCAAATGAGTTATATTAGATTGGCGGCGCGGTAGGGTATTAAGGCAGTATGATTGTGAGAATGGATGTTACCTAACATATATATATAATATATAATGGCGCGAGTGATATTGTCAGTGTTTGTCGAGATGTTATGTATAACTTCCCTCACGTATTTCCCCCACTACGTAGTCCCCCACCACGTATTCCCCCACTACGTAGTCCCCCACCATGTAGTCCCCCACCACGTATCCCGATCTTCACCCTGCGACATATTCCCCCCCCCCGTAGTCCCCCACCACGTAGTCCGTCACCACGTATTTCCCCCACCACGTATTCCCCCACCACGTATCCCGATCTTCACCCTGCGACCACAACGACGACTGAGACCGACGAGCTGCTGCACGATACGACCTGCTTCTGGAGCGCTACCGACTCCAACCGTATTATTATAATTATTTATCTGGCACGCCCCTTAACCTATTGTGGGCGTGACATCTGGAATTGTTCCAAGAGGAACTTCCTCTTTTTGAGCTAGCGGTCGAAGCGAGCAGACGTATGCTAATAATCTGATATCGACGGTTACCACGAGGAAATTATAATAAAGGAATGAAACGCGTATTTATTTATTAATGTATATCTAAGTAAATTGATTAGTAGTAGATACGTAAACGCCACTATACTACATATATATATATATATTATATACTAGGATTACAAAAAATAATATAATATAAAATGTGGAAGACCAGATGAAATTAATATGGATTGAGTAAATGCGAATCAAGAATGGAATTTGTGGAAAAAACAGTGGATTTTTTATTCCTTTGCTAATGAACTTGATTAATTACAAATATTCATGTATACATTATATATATATAAATATATAATTGTTAAATAAATATTTATACATATAGGAATAAGTAAAGATGTCTTTGAGATATAGAGATTAATTAATTTTGGCCATATAAGAAAGAAAGTTGACATTTGTTAGCTTAGTTTATAATGAATCACCCAATCACGAATACATTAGGTCCTAATGTGTTTGTGATTGTTTCAATAGAAATGATATTTATTGTATAGCAATAAATAGTTTCAGTACTATTTTCAATCTATAAATAACTCAACATTACCTCCTTAATTTTGTCATGTATACAATTTATCAATTAGATATATTGTTTATTCTATATTTTTCACAGAATTGGATTTAAAAATAGGAAATAAATTGAACGCATTAATTCAATATAGGCGAGTATAAAGCTGCGATCACTTCTAGTAAATTTGTTGCACATTTGCTGCAAAATCACAACGAACAAAATTTATTCAAAAAAAATTCACGAGCAAAATCACTGCAAAATCGAAAAGCAAACATGTTATACATTATTTAAAATGTCCGATGATTATACATTCAGTATTATTTCTTTTTGTGAAGCAAACACATGTTTGTGGGATACCGCAAACCGGTATTCAACATATTCTGTTTGTATATATATATATATTTATATATGTTTTAAATTTATTATATTATTTAAATATAAAATTAATAATGTAATATTATTACAGATTTAAAAGTGATAAATTTAGTGAACATATTTTATAGTAAAATGACACTGAATCAACTTATTAGTAGTGTTATATAGTGTATTATATAAATTATATTGTCACCATGTTTTAGTAAAATATGCACTAATCTTAAATAGATAGCGTAAACATTCACATCAGGGAACTCCTCTCAATAATTATTAATATCAAATATACACTAGTATATCTTTCCCCTAGAGCTAACAACTGAAATTAAAGAATTACGATGGAGCATAATTTCCAACACGGAGTAAACATGGCAAACGTTCCACCCATGCTACGAACAGATAAAGCCAGAAGAGCGTTTTACACCTCCATTTTTTACATTTTTATACATCTAGATATAACGATGATATATCTATATATCTATCATGGCGGTATATCACAGGTGAACTATATATATATATATGCTCAAACTTGAATAGAAGCTCCGTATATTATTCGGTGATATAGAGTATTTAATTGCACAAATTGCACGACTTGCAAACCTCTTTATTACGTATTATATATAAGTGATTATTTTAACTACATTCCCTCAATAACACTGCGGCTAACTTTAAATTTATATCATATATTTTACTATATATTTACTATAAATATAATTTAGTGTACCAAAATATATATAAATATTACTTAATTAATATTAATACTAATTTTTAGAGCAATGTGTTAAAACGAAGTATGAGTCCATTCGGAAGCAGTTGAGGGAGTATATGGAAAAAAGAAGCAAGGCTATGAGCAGCGGGCAGAGTGATGAGGCAAATGAAATTAACAAGTGGTTTCTATATAAACACTTGACCTTTTTAAGGGATATCCCGAGGATTCTATTAGTAACCCAACCGTTATTAACTAATGCCCTGATTAATGATGTATTTTATAATTCAACTTATTTAAATATTTTCTTTACATTCAGAATCGGCCTTGGCAGCACACTCTACATCAACCAAAATTGAATGTGAAAAGGCAATTGAGGACTTTTTGAGACAAAACAAAAGACATGGATAATTTTATATATGTATATTTCTTATATAATTTAATAAATCTATATTATAAATATTAATTTAAATTCATTTAATATTTAAATATAAAATTAATAATAGTAATATAATGATTTAAATAAAGAGAAACTGAGATTAATTTGAATGTATTTTGAGAAAACTTGTATAATATATGAAGATAAATAAGTTTGAAATTAAAGTAAAATTGTGTAAAAATAGATGAAAACTCTTATATCTTGAGAAAAGCTTTTGTAAATATTGAGAAAAACTAGAGATAAACTTGTTCATATCTTGAGAAAAACTTGTGTAATATTGAGATAAACTTGTATATATCTTGAGAAAAGCTTGTTCAAATCTTTAGAAAAACTCTTATAAAACTTGAGATAAACTTGTATATATCTTAAGAAAATCTTGTTCAAATCTTGAGGAAAACTCGAGATAAAACATGTGAAAATCTTGAGAAAAACTTGCATAAATCTTGAGAAAAACTCGTATAAAATTCGAGATAATCTTGAGAAAAACTCGTATAAAACTCGAGATAATCTTGTGTAAATCTTGAGAAAAACTCGAATAAAACTAGAGATAAACTTGTATATATCTTAAGAAAATCTTGTTCAAATCTTGAGAAAAACTTGTGTAAATCTTGAGAAAAACCTGTGTAAATCTTGAGAAAAACTCATAGAAAACTCGAGATAAAACATGTGAAAATCTTGAGAAAAACTTACGTAAATCTTGAGAAAAACTCGTATAAAACTCGAGATAAACTTGTGAAAATCTTGAGAAAAACATGTGAAAATCTTGAGAAAAACTTGTGTAATATTGAGAAAAACTCGAGATAAACTTGTATATATCTTGAGAAAAACTTGTATATATCTTGAAAAAAACTTGTTCAAATCTTGAGAAAAACTTATATAAAACTCAAGATAAAAACTTGTATATATCTTGAAAAAAACTTGTTCAAATCTTGAGAAAAACTCATATAAAACTCAAGATAAAAACTTGTGTAAATCTTGAGAAAAACTTGTGTAATCTTGAGAAAAACTCGAGATTTTACTTGAGTCAAACTCGAGTATAAAAGTTGACACAAAACAGGAAATACTCGAGTTAAAATCCTGAGATTAACTCAAGTTTAACTCAAGCTTTGAATACTGGGATAGTATTAGAAAACGCAAATCCACATCATCATATAACATCATTGACATTTCTCAACAAGAAACCCAAAGAGAAATAGATTTACTAGTACCTTCAGATATAGAAAATTTACTATCAAATCGAAGAGAATCACCAGAGCCCACTCAACTCTACAGAACCATAGATTTGGATCTACTTGAAAGTGATCCAATTTTAAATACACAAAAAGTATATTCAGAAATACAATCATCTTTTTCAAGACAAATATCATCCTCTACATCAATATCCACTAACACATGGGTATCTACTCCTCTTAAGGGGGTCTCACACCGAGTTTTCATCGACAATTATCGAGCAAGTTTCATCGGCAAAATTGTCGTAGAGAGAAAATGTTCCATTTATTTTCCACGCAATTTTATAGCACGAACAAGCTCCATTTTAGACACGCCCACTAGGCAAAATGCGAGCAAGTTCTTAATGTTTTATTGTTTATTTATAAAATAAAATAAAATGTCTGACATTATAATTTGCAAAATTATTAACCTTATACGGGAAATACCAATACTATGGAATTCTACATTAACGGACTATAAGAATAGATATAAGAGGGAAGTAGAATATGAAAATATAGCGAAGAAAGTGAACCTAAGTAGTAGTATTATAACTTTTGTATACGTTTTAAAAATATAATTTGACATTTATATAAATGTTTTATTTATATTTAAATTAATATTTATATAAATAAAGTCTATATACTGTTACTTTAGTATATATATAATATATATATATATATATATATATATATATATATATATATATATATATATATTAGTGTTGTCAAATTTTCTAAAAAGTAAGTCTCAGTATCGTATCAGTATCATTCAACAGCTGTATCAGTATCGTATCAGTATCGTTCGAAACTGTATCAGTATCGTATCAGTATCATTCGACAGCTGTATCAGTATCGTATCAGTATCGTTTGACAGCTGTATCAGTATCAGTATCAGTATCGTTTGACAGAAGTATCAGTATCAGTATCGTTTGATAATTGTATCCGCATTGTTTGATAGCAGCATAAGTATCGTATAGTGATGTAAACTGGTTCGGGTTTTGGAGATATTTGTGAGTATCAAATAGTTGAAAAAAATATCAGGTTTTAATATCTATAATTTTAGTACTGGATTTTAGTGATTTATGATCTTTCATAAAAAATAAATTTATAAAATGCTATTTTTTTAAATAATAATTTCAAAATTAATTATTAGCAATAATGATCCTCAAATGGTATATTTATTATATATGATAAATTATTATTAAAACTTCTGTGCAATGAAATTTTTTAAAATGATGCAATGTGGATTAAAAGTGTTGCGGATACATACGAATGGGGGGGTAGTTTGATTGACATTGGCGCCTATTCACACAAAGGGACGCTAATCTGAGTAATAGTGTCGCGGATACATACACAGAACCGCTATGTTGGTTGAAAATGGCGCGAATAAATATAATCCCAAAGGTAAACATTGGAATGTATTTTAGATATCCAATAATAAAAATCCGAAATAATACGAATCTAATATTTAAAGTCCGAAATAGTCTGAATCTAATATTTAAAGTCCGAAATAGTCCGAGTTAAATATTAAATTCCGGTCCGAGTCCGATATATCATAAATTATACTGTATCAGTCCGGTATCAATGACCTAAAGTCCGAAACCGGGTCCGAAGTCCGGGTCCGAATGACAACGCTAATATATATATATATATATATATATATATATAGTTGATACATAATTATTTATATAATTTTGTGCATACATATAAATAGATTATATAATTTATAAATATTAATTAGATCGTGAATTTTGTTTATTAATAATTTGATATTATTTTGTAATTAAACATTCGATTACAACACAATTTATACAATTTGTATGTATGTTTTTATTAATATATATAATTAAATATTTATGTTCGCTTTTATTCTTTATTTATCTGTTAAGTTATATTATTTAATATACATTTATTTTTCACATAGTATAAATGTATCCAATATAATTTATCTATAAAGTATGATTAAAGAATTATATTATTGTATACTTGTATTATAATATAACCCTATTTTTACAATAAAATAGGTAGCGAAGTAAAAAAAAAATTTAAAAATGCCAGAACTAACTACTGCAAGCTAAAGAAGGAGCATGAGAAGGCTGTGTATAAAGTTACAAGAGTTAGCGGTATTGCTGGTGATTTGGAGCAGCCGATAGTACCGACTTGGTGTTACTACAATAGTAAGTACTTATAATTTAAATATAATATCGATTTTATATTAAAATATTATAAATGTTATCATTATATAACACCGCAAATACTCTATTCCAATGCTAAAACAATATACATGGTATAAATTTGACATATATATTTTAGATTTTTAATATTTATGCGTTCCAAAGAGAACTAGTAATCCTATATTTTTTATTTAATGACTTGTACTAATAATTATAACATTAGATATTTCCATTCTCCACTCTCATATCTCATTTCATGGTCAGGTTTACAGTTTTTGGATTGTGTCATGGAGAAAAGGGGGACGATTAGCACAGATTCGGACATTAACTTCACTGATATAAACGGTTCATATATTTCTATATTAAATATATAATTTAGATAATGTAAATATATGTCGGCATTTAAGCCTTTAAAACTTTGCATAGTTAGTAAGTACATCTACGAGTTAACTTCGCTTGTGTCCATTACCAATATTTGTATGATTACTGGAGAATATAATAAAATACCTTAATTTATGTAACTTGTGTCAGAAGCTTGCTATGAGCAATCGAAATATCGTATATTTAGATAAGTATTTCATTTTTGAATTTGTTAATTATAAATAATGCTATTTTTAGATATAATTTTAACTAATAACTATATATTTAAATATATATCAAACTAATATTGATTTTATATAATTTTTAATATACTTTACTAGATGACATCTATGATATCAATTTGAATACGAATTTACACGAGGAAGAAATAGATTTATCTTGCGTGATGTCGCCACCTCCATATGTACACTTATCGCCGACGTCACCAGCTTCAAATGTGGCGTCACCACTTTTGAGTGTCACACCATTAGCGGCATCTGATTCTGTGGCGTCAACTTCCAACGTATATGTTCCCATATCAGAACCTTTTTCTCTGGAATCAACTTCGATAACACCACAACCTTCCACATCGACAATGCGGCCAATCAATTTACTGAAGAGGTTATTTATTTTACTTATTTTATTTACATATAATAATTTAAAATATATTTTTATTAAATATTTAGAAAATTTGACGACAACTTTTCCAAGAATGTAAGTGCTAAGAAACACAATGATAAAGAGGTAGCATTCTTTGAAAAGATGGATTCTTTAGAAAGAAAAATTGAGGAGGATAAAGATAGTAGGAAAATCTGAATTACGGGAAAAAACAGCAATAAATATGATGATGATAGACGATTTATACAGTGATAAGATAGTAACACGAACTTTAATTTATCCTAAAAATGTTGAAATAAGGAAATGTATGTTAGTAGGAATACATGTAACAGGAAGATTCATCATTCCAGCACAAATACTTTAGTCAGGCAAACCTGAAAAAAGAGGATTGAAAGATATAGCAATAACAATTCATACATTAAAGGAATCCTTAATAGAAGATGATAACAATGAAGAAAATATTTTTAATTTCATGGATACCAATTTTATACCATATTTGATTGAGGGAAACACATGGATTAAGGTGACATTATATGATAGAAATTTGAACGAAAAATGTCTATTTGGAGTAAATGACGTCAGTAATGTTGATAATTGTGCAAGAGTGACATGGATAAAACAATTTAGCCTAAACACAATATTGTACACAATCTACTCACTCTTCGAAATTCATGACATATTCATTGAACATGACAATAATTTAGGTTTTTCCGTACTGGCAGACATAGCCATGAACATTATGAGACATGTAATACTAAGAGGACCAGAGGAAAAAGCAAGAACTGCTAGGGCAATATTAGATTTAGCGAGTTCGCAGGTGTTCAGAGACTATAGTGAAAGTACTAATCATTGTAGAAGATTACTATTTGAAGATGGTAATGGAGTCGTAACATATGAAGATTTAATACAAGATCCAATAAGATGTACTAACTGTAACACGGAAGTAGTTTTATATTTAGCTATTGATAATATTAGGTATGTTAATCAATTATACGCTGCGAATTCAAACTATAGATCTAAAGAACCTAAGAGAACTTTTACTCAAAGATGTATGATTCAAGATGATAATATAGTATATATGTGCTTACAGTGCTTATGTCAAGGTATCCAAATATCGAAGGACTTAGATTCAATGTACCTTGGACTACTAAATCGAATAGATTTTTCATTAACAGCTAAATATGTAGATTTTGATTTAATGCGAATGTTAATATCATTACAAACTCCGTGGAACGAATCACAGGATGATAACTTAGAGACAATATACGAGGAGGATAGCTTAGAGTAATGGAAATATAAATATATAATGATGATATAAATATACGTGTATATCAAACTGATCCATCCGAAGATATAACGTGAGTAAGATGTGAAGTGTGATAGAAACAAGATGCACATTTATAAATAATAAGATATAATCAAAAATAAGTGCTTCATAACCAAACGTTCATAAAATTTGAACGGAGTGGTTTTTGACTATTTACGAAACCGGCAGGGATGGTCGTACCTGCCTCCGGTTCACCGGAGGCAGGTTACTCTGGCTACCGCCTGGTAGTTACTCAGATCTTTGGCAACGCATAGCAACCAAATTAAAAGTCGCATAAATTTAACGCGTTATTTCTACAAATGAAAAAAAAAAAATTCTTTAAATCTAATTAATTTCACACACGATACCCGTTACGACCTCGCTGTCGACCACAATACCAACGCATGTATTACCATCACCATCAATATATATATATATGTGATGTAGTGTACTTTGTATGAATGTGTGTTCAAATGAGTTATATTAGATTGGCGGCGCGGTATGGTATTAAGGCAGTATGATTGTGAGAATGAATGTTACATAACATATATAATATATAATGGCGCTAGGATATTGTCAGTGTTGTCGTAACGTAAATATATAACTGTCACCACACGTATTCCCCCACCACGTATCCCTATCTTCACCCTGCGACTACGACGACGACTGCGACCGACGAGCTGCCGCTGGGAAGATACGACCTGCTTCTGGAGCTCTACCGTATTATTATCAACCGTATTATTATTGTTACTAATTAATTATTGGAACACCCCTTTGGCGGTGTGGCGGGCGTTCTGGAAGGATTACGCTTTCTTTTTGGATGCCGCGTCGATAGCGAGAGCACGTACGATTATCTCGTATCGACGATAACCACATGGCAGAGATTGGTTCTGGAATAAAACGATATTAGAAACGCGAACCGTATTGACTTGTATTATAATACATTATTGTACATCATTACATTTAGCGCTGCGAATCCACTACGACGCTACACATGGCGCTGGCGGAACAGGATCGAAGAAGAGAATATCCCATTGAGATTGAGAGCGAGCGATATAGCAGTTAGTTATATAAACATTTAGAAAATAACTGACATATATCCATATTACTATTTAGAATATATCTTATTATTTATAACCGTATAACTATATTACATATATAAATATATATCCACTATATATATGTAAGTACGGAAATTGGTTAAGCGCGAGTCACGCGAGAGCTCTGCCTAATTTAAGTACGAATTGTAGAATTGTTTACAATTTAAATAAATAGTTTAATATATAATTATGTATAAATCGGAGATATGTATTCCGTATATATATTACGTATAGACAGCTTCAGCTATGCGAGAGCTATGACAAAATTTCGAGGAAACACTAAATATAAGTATATACTAATATAATTATAGATATATATCTAGTCATTGAGCAATCAACAATGGACAGTGCCCAAATATTAGCGAGCGCTAAGGCGAAGGTACTTAGGTTTCAACAAAGAAATAAGTGGAAGGATCCTACGACACACGCGACGCATTCAGAGGCTGAACTGCTCGGAATAGTGGACCAATTCTTTGGACACTCGACGTCCACATCGACCCCCGTTACCCCCACATTTATCCCCACGACCCCCGTGACCCGCTCGACGTCACCTTCGACCTCCGTGGTCCCCGCGTTTATCCCCGTGACCCGCTCGACGTCAGCTTCGACCTCCGTGGTCCCCACGACTCCCGTGACCCGCTCGATGTCACCTTCGACCTCCGTGGTCCCCGCGATTATCCCCACGACCTCTGTGACCCGCTCGACGTCACCTTCGACCTCCGTGGTCCCCGCGATTATCCCCACGACCCCCGTGACCCGCTCGACGTCACCTTCGACCTCCGTGGTCCCCGCGATTATCCCCACGACCCCCATGAACCGATCGACGTCACCATCGACCCCCGTGTTTATCCCCACGAGCCCCGTGACCCGCTCGATGTCACCATCGACCCCTGGAATCACTGGACGACATCATCGACACACCACCATCAAAAAGCATCTCATTCGAAGCAGCTAGGGCACTAATACTGAGGGAGATAATTGACCCACCAACCACCCACCAACGCACCAAGACAATATATTCGGACGACGATGGGAACCAACAAAATCAAAAAAAAAAATATACAAAATGGTCCCCGGATATCAAGAAAAGAAGCAGTATTATTGGCGCAACTGAGAAGCGGTCACTGCCACACATTGGCAGCTTTCCACGATGTGGTGGACAAAAAATTCTCTCCATACTGTCCACACTGCAAGGACGAGCACGAGACGATAGAGCATTGGCTAAGAGAATGCCCGGCGACGGCCGTAAAACGAATGCGTGTGTTTGGGGGTGCGGCGCCTCCAATGACAGCTCTGGTAAAAAATACAGAGACTGTCCTTGCGTTTGCACGAGGACTCCAAAGTTTCTCGTGACGCACGTATCGCCGCCCTCAACAATAACAACAACTGATTCCACGACACCCGTTACTTACCCGACATCACCATCGACTATATATATAGGAAATTGCCTGACCGATGAGGATGTATCTGCCTTCGCTTAGGGAGCTATGCGTAGATTAACAAATCTAACCGTTTTAGACTTGTCGCACAACGATATAGGGGAAAAAATATGATAGGGGATGTATTGACCTATCAAAAGAATTGGGTCAGTGATTTCGTAATACCAACTCAATATCGAGAGTCAATAAATCATTAGAAGAAATAAATTAATAAGTTAAATATGAAGAAGATAATAATAATCATTATACTATATATATATATATTCCTAATACAGTTTCTAGTATCTAATAACATATCAGTATGCGATCTAAGATCTATAAATATTTCATAACAGTATCACACATCTAATTTATCCGTCTCCACAGTTCACATGGGAAAACTACAAAAACTGTTATTAGAAAATAATAGTATTGAGGATGTCGGTTCGAAGCACTTATCAAAAAATTCTGTGAAATGTAAATATTTAAGGTAATCTACTGGTGGTAGTAGTAGAAGTAGTAGTAGTAGTAGTAGTAGTAGTAGTAGAAGTAGAAGTTATAGTAGTAAAATTATATAATTACAATAACTACACCCCACCAAATTATCAGATATTTTGATATGAGAAAAAACAATATAACGAAGAAGGGAATACAAAATATTAAAAAAGCTACACTAAAAAGTATTGGTTTTATATCTATAAATATAGAACATCAACAAATATCCCTAAAAGGTATCTTACACTTCTACCTTAACGTTCCATATTATACTTTAAAATAACATTTACCATATCTTTTATCGGTTGCATCTGAACGTGTATTTAGCGCCGCAAGCTGCATATTAACTAATCATAGAAACCGCTTATTGCCAACATTGGTTGATAAATTAATATTTCTACATAATAATAAATCATTATATTAATAAATAATATTATCATTTAATCGTTTGTTTCTTATTTTTTAAATAATTTTTGTGATTGCTATCGGTATAAATTTTTATCGAGGTATTTGATTATCTCGAGATAGTAAAAAATATCCTTAATTTACATCACTAATCCCATCATTAATTATTTTATTGTTTATAAAAAAAATAACCTTAACTTAAATCAACGATATAATTTATTATGTCATAAAAATGATTTACGTATACAAATTATGAATTTATATTCATCAAGGTAATGAGGCCTGCTAATGAGCCTATTCCTTCACGGATAATCATAACAATTATTATACGGTACATCTCGAGTATGCGTACATTGCAAACGCTTAAGATTGAAAACCTTAAGCGAAATGCTATTCGTACAAGTTTTTACTGTAACTTGTGTGATATTCAACTTTGCATAAATTATAATCCTTATTATCATTATTTAAATTTATAAATTTAAATAATTTTTTAATTATATATATTTTTACTTTACTATTTCTATATATTTATTCTATACCATATCTTTTATATATATACTATATTTTTATATATTTACCATGTTCATTTATGTTGTATATATTTACTATATATTGTATATATATATATATATACTACATTTTGTATATATTATAGTGCGCTATTACTTGTAATTATTCAATAATGACTTCAATATTTATATAATTTCTTCAGTTTATTGTTGCTTTATATATATTTTTACCAATTTATAAGTCTAAATGTATATATAAAATAGTAGTATTAAAGGGGTTTCACACTGCCTCGAATAGTTCATTTACCTTCGAATATATTCGAATCGAAAATTTGTCATCGTTTCACATTGCTACGAATTATTTTAAAAAGTCGAATCGAATTATTCCAGTTTATAGGTCAAATACAATGATTATACATACAATGATTATAGATACATGTTTTTGATATTAAAATAAATTTGAAATTTAAATATTTTATTTTAAATTTAATATATATAATTTTCGTAGCATGGGAGATGATGACATATTTATGTTTATGCTTCTGCAATGCTGCAATTATGATTATGTAGGAGGGATAGAAGGATTAGAAGGACGGAGTTTATGGCAGTACGAGTGGTTAAAAAAACGTGATAGTAAATTCGGGGGGGCATTTAATGCGATAATGGAGCAAGCTAGGGAGGATCCAGATAAATTCAAAAAGTCTAAAAGTCAAAAAGTCCGTATGAATTATACTACATTTAAAATGATCCTAAATAAAATACGGACAGACATACAGAAAATGGATACTAATTTTAGGAAATGTATATCTCCGGAAATGAGACTCGTTATCACTCTGCATTTCCTAGCAAATGGATCCTCTCTAGTTGCACTTAAAACTATGTTTAGGGTCGGGTTATCGACGATATCAAATATCATTAATGAAACCATGAAGGCAATATGTCTAAATTTCGCCGAGAGAATTAATACCCCAAGAAATCAAAATGAATGGAAAATATCGCTAGGGAGTTCGACGAGATATGGAATATGCCCCATTGTTTGGGTGTTCTAGATGGGAATCACATTATAATTCAAGCCGTTCCCAATGGAGGTTCACTCTATTTCAACTACAAAGGTTTATATTATTAATTTTACTTATTTACAATTAACTGGAAATAATTCACATATGATTTTTAAAATAAATATATACTTATTTACAATTTTAAAAGTATAACAAATATATTAATCTCATGTTTCCGACGCTTAATTATTTTACTCCTATATTTTAATTTATCATTCCGATAACATATTTACAATTTTAAAAGTATAACAAATATATTAATCTCATGTTTCCGACGCTTAATTATTTTACTCCTATATTTTAATTTATCATTCCGATAACATATTTACAATTTTAAAAGTATAACAAATATATATGAATTATTTTAAAATAGTATAATTTACACTGCGCTTGAAAACACAATCCGCATGAGATTACTTTGCACGAACACTCGTTACTAATATTTAGTAGTTAAATTTAGTAGTTAAATATGTAAATAAAAATAATTTGTTAAATCAGCTGATTAGTATTCAAAGCTTGAGTTAAACTCGAGTTTTACTTGAGAAACTTGAGCTAACTCGAGTTTCTTGAGTTAATCTCGAGTTTTACTCGAGTATAAAATCTCAAGTTTTTAATTATGAGTTAATCTCGAGTTTTACTCAAGTATAAAATATCAAGTTATTTCTGTATGAGTTATTCATGAGTTTTACTCGTGTAAAATATCTCAAGTTTTTCTGTATGAGTTAATCTGGAGTTTTACTCAAGCACAACATCTTAAGTTTTTCTGTATGAGTTAATCTCGAGTTTCATTCAAGCATAAAATCTCAAGTTTTATGTATGAGATAATCTCGAGTTTTACTCAAGTATACTTGTGTATAAACAATCTCAAGTTTGTTTGAAAAACTTATTCTATAGTTTTACTCAAATATAAAATCTCGATTTTCCTGTATGAGTTCATCTTGAGTTTTATTCAAGCATAAAATCTCAAGTTTTCATGTACGAGTTAATTTTGAGTTTTACTCGAGAATAAATCTCAAGTTTTTCTTTATAAATTAATCTCGCGTTTTACCCGAGCATAAAATCTCAAGCTTTTCTATTTGAGTAAATCTTGAGTTTTACCCGACCATAAAATCTCAAGTTTTTCTATTTGAGTTAATCTCGAGTTTTACCCGAGCATAACATCTCAAGTATTTCTGTATGAGTTAATCTGGAGTTTTACACAAGCATAGTCTCAAGTTTTTCTATTTGAGTTAATCTGGAGTTTTACCCGAACATAAAATATATAACATACTATAGTATATATATATATATATATATATATATATATATATATATATATATATGTAACCACATTTGTAAAATATAATTTAAATAAAAGAAAGAGTGATTCAACAAAATAACTATAATTTCATACCAATATATTATTTTCATATATATATATATATATATATATATATATATATATATATATATATATATATATATACTATATAGTATGTTATATAGCCCTACACATTCACTCTATAGAAAAAAAAAGCAAAGCTTATCTAGTTCTACCCGGTTAATTATTCGAGAATGGAAAATAATAATACAAATATATAATAAAAATAATAGGTAATTGTATAACCTTATACAAATATAAAAAAGAATTAAAAAGATGTAACCACATTTGTAAAATATAATTTAAATAAAAGAAAGAGTGATTCAACAAAATAACTATAATTTCATACCAATATATTATTTTCATATATATATACATATATATAAATATATATACACATACACATTCACATACATATACATACATATACACACGTATACATACACACCCATACACCTTAATATATATATATATATATATATATATATATATATATATATATATATATATATATATATATATATGTGTGTGTATGTGTGTGTATGTATGTATGGCTATATAACATACTATAGTATATATATATATATATATATATATATATATATATATATATATATATGTGTGTGTGTGTGTGTGTGTGTGTGTGTGTGTGTGTGTGTGTGTGTGTGTGTGTGTGTGTGTGTGTGTGTGTGTGTGTGTATATGTATGTGTGTATGTGTGTGTGTGTGTAAGTGTGTGTATGTGTATCTATACAACATACTATATATATATATATATATATATATATATATGTGTGTGTGTGTGTGTGCGTGTGTGTGTGTATATATATATATCACAGAGCTAGAGAGAAATAGAGTGGTAATACTCTATGAGTTTATACTTCTATAGTTTATATTTTATTTACAAATTAATTTTAATATAGAGTAAAATATTATATTTGTATTAATAATCATTTATATTATGTATATATAAAGTATATTTACTTATTAATGTATAGGTAATACACATATATAATAATAGATTATAAAGATAAATACGCTTTCTCCCTAGATTATGCTTAAATAGGTCAAATCCGCCATTTTTAGGTGACCAAATTAGATCGACGCTTTCTGCATGTCAGATACCTTGTTTACTACTATATTTCTCTCTAGCTCTGTGATATATATATATATATATATACGGTCTAGTATTGTATTTTACTACCATGTACTTGATTGACACTTTATTTACGGTCTTATATTGTTTGGGTAATTTACTGCCTTGCATTTGATTGGCTAAGCGTGAACCCTGTTTTATTTAATTACGCACTATTTTGTTTACGGGCTTATCGCATATATACGTAATTGTTAACAAATATTATACTTAGTAAATATAATTAATAACTAATCGTCTATAATATAATCTATAATGATTATATAATATATATATATATTAGCATCGATCATAATAATTATATATTGTTAGTATATTAAATATATATATATATATTTAATAATATTATTATATATTTTATATATTATATTTTTTTATTATATTTATATATTATTATATATTATACATTTTATTGAATAAGATTATTATTGTAATAACTTATTCTAATAATTGTAAACAAGTATATATAAATATATTACATAACTTATATAAGTTATATAATTAATAAACTATAATTATTATAATAAATTATTAAATAATTTAATCTATATCTATATATTAATTATAGGATAATGAATAAACGTATCTATAATAGAATTTATAAGAGACACACTAGATTAAAATTAAAACAAGATAATGAAAATTTAAACTTATTAGATTCTAATTTAAATAGAATAGTTCATAATAATGAATCAACCTCTTTTAATGAGAATAATTCTTGTAATAATGGTGAATCTATATCTATAGATACCACGAATTGTAATAATAATAGTTTATTTAATACTAGTTTAGATAATATTATTAATAATGATACTAGAATTACAAGTAGTACTAACAGTAGTAGTAGTCTAATAATTAATTCATCTGTAGAGTCATGTATGTCAGGAGTATATCATTATCATTTATGCAATAAAAGTATAGAAAATAGTATTCCGGAATCAACTTTTAGAAATAAACTTACAAATCTAATTATAGAGAATAATGTAACACATTCATTCTGTGATGGTTTACTAAACTTATTAAATGATATTGGAATAGAAAACTTGCCTAAAACAACTAGAACATTACTACAAACTAAATATAATAGATCAATAACAATAAAATCAGGTGTAAAATATTATTATTTTGGACTTAAAAATATGCTTTTATCATCTTTATCTTCATATGATATATCAATAATACATTCTATCGATGAAATTAGTTTAAATATGAATGTAGATGGGTTGCCATTATTTAAAAGTACAAATATATCCGTTTGGCCTATTTTATTCTCCATTAATATTGCTCCATATAAAGTGTTCCCATCTGCTATAACATTAGGTAATAAACCCAACAACTTAGATTTTCTAAATGAGACTATAGATGAATTAAATTATATTTTAGAAAATGGTTTAGTATATGAAAATAAAATTATAAAAATTAAACTTTCTTGTATTGTATGTGATGCACCAGCAAAGGCCATGATAAAAAATATTTTTCAATATAACGGCAAATATGGATGCGATAAATGTACACAAAAATCAGTGATTGTGAAAATAGGTGACGAGAAAAGAGGCAGGGCTACATATCCTTCTATAGATGTAGTTGCACGAACTGATTTTAGTTTCAGAAACAATGTACACCCTGAGCACCATAAAGGATCAACTCCTCTAATTAGGATAATTTCATGCAATATGGTATCTTCATTTTCAAGTGATTATATGCATTCAGTTTTGTTAGGCGTAATGAGGAAATTACTTAATTTATGGTTATCTCGATCAAATAATATATATAAATTATCTCAGAATAATATAAATACAATTGATAATCGTATATTATTGATAAAAAAATGTGTACCTATGTATTTTGCACGCAAACCTCGTAGCATCCGTGAATTGGATAGGTGGAAGGCTACGGAGTTCAGACTATTCTTACTCTATACAGGTCGATTTATTTTACGTAATATTCTAAAAAAAGATTACTATAAGCATTTCTTAATTTTATCTAATGCAATACATCTATTTATATGTCCTATTAATTCAAAAATACCAGAATCTATTAACTTGGGACACAATTTAATTAAAAAATTTATTAAAAACGGTATTAAATTATATGGACATTCATTTCCAGTATATAATGTACATACTTTATTGCATTTATCCGATGATGTTCGTAAGTATGGATCACTAGATTATACTAGTGCATTCAGGTTTGAGAATTTTTTACAAGTAATAAAAAAAAAAGTCAAGGGAACAAAAAATCCTCTATTAGAAATAATTAATAGAGTAACTGAAAGTATGGGAATAAAAAAAAATAACACAATTATAAAAAATTCATATAAATACCCAAATAATTGTTTTATTAATAATAATAATAATAATATATATGAAGTACTTGAAAATGATTTTTCATTATGTGTTAATTATAATGAAAAATGTAAATGCAGGGTATATACAAAATTATTTAAAATACATAGTTATAAAATAAAAATTAACAATGAAAATATAAAATTAGATGCACTAGGGATATTTAGAGTATCTATAGATTATAGTTCTATAAAAATTATTGATAAATCTAAATTAGTGTATCCATGTATATTATTAAATAATAATATAGATGATATTATAGTAATGCCTATTATTCACTATAGAACTTAAATAATGATACAATATTATATATCTTTATTATATTTATTTTTTTATATATTATATATTTATTACATTTAACCTTTATTTATTTTATTATTTAACTTTATTTATTAATATTTTAGCGTAGATATAACATAAGACACACATATATAATCATACAATTAGATTCAATAGGGATATACTAGACTATCTAAATATTGTTATAGTTCAATAAATAATATTAATAAATAATTATATAGTTGACATTAAAATTAAAATATTAATTTATAATGCTATTTAATTATTATCTATTAAACTTAACTTTAATGTAATGTATAATTATAATGTATATATATATATAGACTATAGGTTATATAACAAAAAGACTAGTATTGTTGTACTATAATATGTATTATTTTAAATTATTGATTGTATTAATATTTTATTTAATATTGTATTAATATTTTATTTCAATAATATAAGATATTTTAGAATTCTTGTATATATTATATTAGTATTATAATATGTTACAATAGTATAATAGTATTATTATATAATATATTATATATTACTATACAATTATTTATATTATTATGAGCAATTAGTATTTATTAATATATTTATTAAATTAAAGAAAGATGTATTCAATAATTGAATTTGAAATTGAAAAGACATTAGAAATAGTCCCAACATCATGGATAGAGGGAAATATGGTTTATTGGCCAAAACGCAATGGGAAAAAAAAGGTGAAAAATAATGAATTAAAAGATCCTTTGTGGACTAAATATAAAATGAAGATAAAAAGGGAATATGGTTAGAAAAAAATATAAATCACTAAACATTTTATATTATTACATAATTTATAATACTTACATATACAGAAACATTTGAAAAGTGCGAAGAAAAATTAGATAATATGCTAGTAACATCAGAAACTGATAAAAGTGATTCTATATCAAGCAATGGTTAATATATTTATTCGATATATTATATTTAATTCGATCAAACTATTATCATTATTATTATTAAAAATATATATTCTATGAATATACATGCAGTAAAAATAAAGTTTAAATATATATATATATATAATAGTTAATTTAAAGTAGACAATTATTGTATATATTTTAAATAAAAAGTAATTTTTCGGTGTTATTCACTTAAAATAGCCAAACAGTTATGGAATCCGCACCCCTTGTATATAATATATATTATATGTATTTAATAATTATATTTTATTACAGATATTCTAAAAGAAATGAAGGCCTATAATACGCGTATGGAGTATAAAGTAGAGTACCTTATAGGGGAGGTGAAATCACTTAGGAATGAGATTTCAGAATTGAAATCGAACGATGTATTAATAATTGATGATACTGACCTTCTATCAAAGTTAAATTTCTCAACGAATAAGGAATTAACCGATTTTGATCTAATATTATCAAATAACGAAGAGTTTATTAAATTGGTTATTATTAATTATTTAATGATTATGTTAAACACTATGTTATCTTTAATGATGCTTTTTTTTATAAATGTTATTAATTATAATTTATTGATATTTTGCTTAATTTTATATATATATATTTAAATAAAGTAAGTACTTTATTAAATTATTTATTTTCCATTTTAGCGCAATCTTCTTATTAAAATGGGTAGTTCCCAAAAAGTTGCAAAGACAATTCAACGAATTATGTTGATACTGGCTACTGCTCATGTATGGAGGCTTTATTCTAAAGGGGGTCAGAGGGGAAATACCTCCATTAAAGAAATAATGAATATATTTAATTGCATAATCCGTTAGTCAAAATCTAAAACTAAAAATTATTCTATATTTCATTATAGATTAAATAAATTATTACATTATGCATAGTTAGTTTTAATTAATTTAGTTATCAAATTTGTATATAAAACCCGATACTTTAGGCGCTTAGTTCGCAGATATACACATTAGTACCACGACCCGATACTTTAGGCGCTTAGTTCGCAGATATACACATTAGTACCACGACCCGACACTTTAGGCGCTTAGTTCGCAGATATACACATCAGTACCACGACCCGACAATTTAGGCGCTTAGTTCGCAGATATACACATCAGTACCATGACCCGACAATTTAGGCGCTTAGTTCGCAGATATACACGGCAGTACCATGACCCGACAATTTAGGCGCTTAGTTCGCAGATATACACGGCAGTACCACGACCCGACACTTTAGGCGCTTAGTTCGCAGATATACACGGCAGTACCACGACTCCACACTTTAGGCGCTTAGTTCGCAGATATACACATTAGTACCACGACCCGACACTTTAGGCGCTTAGTTCGCAGATATACACATCAGTACCACGACCCGACAATTTAGGCGCTTAGTTCGCAGATATACACATCAGTACCATGACCCGACAATTTAGGCGCTTAGTTCGCAGATATACACGGCAGTACCATGACCCGACAATTTAGGCGCTTAGTTCGCAGATATACACGGCAGTACCACGACCCGACACTTTAGGCGCTTAGTTCGCAGATATACACGGCAGTATCACAATAGAATACTTATTAATATCATTATATGTTTTAATTTTATGTTTATATTTGTAATACATATATAGAATGTGTATAGGCATATATAATAGGCCTATATGATATAATAACATATTTATTTTAATAACTTACTACATTTATCTTTATTTATCACATATAAATAATATTTATTTATTAATAACTATATAATGTAGGTAAGCATACCTACCTAAGCATTTAAAAGAAGAATTAAAATTCATTAATTAAAATAAGTTTATTAATTATAAAGTTGAATATATATAAAATAAATAAATATTAAATACACACACATTTATATATATATATATTAACATATTTTAACATATTTTATTGGATATACAATAATATATAGATTAGAAATTAAATGTAGATATTTGTATTGTATTTATATAATAATTATTTATTTATATATTCAGTGAAACCTCTCTATAAGTAAATAGTTTTTTAAAATAATGTTTTTCTTAAAGGTTTTCTTATAAAGAGGTTTTTACTTTTCTATTGATTTAAAGAATTAATTTATTTAATTAAAAGTAGTAATCAAAATAATAGTTTAGAAATATATTTATATGATTTATATAAAATAGTTTCTTCAAAACACTTGTTTGAATAACTGTTGTACTGACTACAATCAGTATATTACTTTTTATTAATTAATTCTTCATGTATGTTGCTATTTATGAGCTCACTGCATTGAGAAATATAAAATACATTCACTAATTGCAATTAATTATTGTTATGTCTACATTACAAAATAAACATTAATCTAGATATAAACTATTTCTTCAAATTTTGTAATATAGAGAGCTAGGTACAATTTCCAAAAAACTAAAAAATAATTGTTATCAATTAAGTCTTATAAAGGTGTTTATACAAGTGTCTATATAATATTTTCTTATAGAGTTTTTTGTAACATGGAAATGTTGAATTCCAACCAAATATGTGACACATGTTCTTATAATGAGGTTTCTTATAGAGAGGTTCAATGTATATATTTTCATTCGTTTATGTAGGCCTAATTAAGAATAATAATTATATAGTGTAGGATATAGGATCATCATTATATAATTAGGAATGTTATATTATATATATATATATATGTATATATATATATTATATAAGTGACTCCATGAACTTCTAATATCTATACATTTATATAATATTTGATAATTGATAAATAAATTATACAATTAAATGTAATTAGTATGACATCGAAATGAATATAATTTCTATTAGTAACCCAACCGTTATTAACTAATGCCCTGATTAATGATGTATTTTATAATTCAACTTATTTAAATATTTTCTTTACATTCAGAATCAGCCTTGGCAGCACATTCTACGTCAACCAAAATTGAATGTGAAAAGGCTATTGAGGAATTTTTGAGACAAAACAAAAGACATGGATAATTTTATATATGTATACATATATAAAATTATCCATGTCTTTTGTTTTGTCTCAAAAATATATATATTTCTTATATAATTTAATAAATCTATATTATAAATATTAATTTAAATTCATTTAATATTTAAATTCATTTAATATTTAAATATAAAATTAATAATAGTAATATAATGATTTAAATAAAGAGAAACTGAGATTAATTTGAATGTATTTTGAGAAAACTTGTATAATATATGAAGATAAATAAGTTTGAAATTAAAGTAAAATTGTGTAAAAATAGATGAAAACTCTTATATCTTGAGAAAAGCTTTTGTAAATATTGAGAAAAACTAGAGATAAACTTGTTCAAATCTTGAGAAAAACTTGTGTAATATTGAGATAAACTTGTATATATCTTGAGAAAAACTTGTGTAAATCTTGAGAAAAACCTGTGTAAATCTTGAGATAAACTTGTATATATCTTAAGAAAAACTTGTGTAAATCTTGAGAAAAACTCATAGAAAACTCGAGATAAAACATGTGAAAATCTTGAGAAAAACTCGAGATAAACTTGTGAAAATCTTGAGAAAAACTTGTGTAATATTGAGAAAAACTCGAGATAAACTTGTGAAAATCTTGAGAAAAACTTGTGTAATATTGAGAAAAACTCGAGATAAACTTGTATATATCTTAAGAAAAACTTGTGTAAATCTTGAGAAAAACTCATAGAAAACTCGAGATAAAACATGTGAAAATCTTGAGAAAAACTCGTATAAAACTCGAGATAAACTTGTGAAAATCTTGAGAAAAACTTGTGTAATATTGAGAAAAACTCGAGATAAACTTGTATATATCTTGAGAAAAACTTGTTCAAATCTTGAGAAAAACTCATATAAAACTCAAGATAAAAACTTGTGTAAATCTTGAGAAAAACTTGTGTAATCTTGAGAAAAACTCGAGATTTTACTTGAGTCAAACTCGAGTATAAAAGTTGACACAAAACAGGAAATACTCGAGTTAAAATCCTGAGATTAACTCAAGTTAAACTCAAGCTTTGAATACTTGGTGTTACTACAATAGTAAGTACTTATAATTTAAATATAATATCGATTTTATATTAAAATATTATAAATGTTATCATTATATAACACCGCAAATACTCTATTCCAATGCTAAAACAATATACATGGTATAAATTTGACATATATATTTTAGATTTTTAATATTTATGCGTTCCAAAGAGAACTAGTAATCCTATATTTTTTATTTAATGACTTGTACTAATAATTATAACATTAGATATTTCCATTCTCCACTCTCATATCTCATTTCATGGTCAGGTTTACAGTTTTTGGATTGTGTCATGGAGAAAAGGGGGACGATTAGCACAGATTCGGACATTAACTTCACTGATATAAACGGTTCATATATTTCTATATTAAATATATAATTTAGATAATGTAAATATATGTCGGCATTTAAGCCTTTAAAACTTTGCATAGTTAGTAAGTACATCTACGAGTTAACTTCGCTTGTGTCCATTACCAATATTTGTATGATTACTGGAGAATATAATAAAATACCTTAATTTATGTAACTTGTGTCAGAAGCTTGCTATGAGCAATCGAAATATCGTATATTTAGATAAGTATTTCATTTTTGAATTTGTTAATTATAAATAATGCTATTTTTAGATATAATTTTAACTAATAACTATATATTTAAATATATATCAAACTAATATTGATTTTATATAATTTTTAATATACTTTACTAGATGACATCTATGATATCAATTTGAATACGAATTTACACGAGGAAGAAATAGATTTATCTTGCGTGATGTCGCCACCTCCATATGTACACTTATCGCCGACGTCACCAGCTTCAAATGTGGCGTCACCACTTTTGAGTGTCACACCATTAGCGGCATCTGATTCTGTGGCGTCAACTTCCAACGTATATGTTCCCATATCAGAACCTTTTTCTCTGGAATCAACTTCGATAACACCACAACCTTCCACATCGACAATGCGGCCAATCAATTTACTGAAGAGGTTATTTATTTTACTTATTTTATTTACATATAATAATTTAAAATATATTTTTATTAAATATTTAGAAAATTTGACGACAACTTTTCCAAGAATGTAAGTGCTAAGAAACACAATGATAAAGAGGTAGCATTCTTTGAAAAGATGGATTCTTTAGAAAGAAAAATTGAGGAGGATAAAGATAGTAGGAAAATCTGAATTACGGGAAAAAACAGCAATAAATATGATGATGATAGACGATTTATACAGTGATAAGATAGTAACACGAACTTTAATTTATCCTAAAAATGTTGAAATAAGGAAATGTATGTTAGTAGGAATACATGTAACAGGAAGATTCATCATTCCAGCACAAATACTTTAGTCAGGCAAACCTGAAAAAAGAGGATTGAAAGATATAGCAATAACAATTCATACATTAAAGGAATCCTTAATAGAAGATGATAACAATGAAGAAAATATTTTTAATTTCATGGATACCAATTTTATACCATATTTGATTGAGGGAAACACATGGATTAAGGTGACATTATATGATAGAAATTTGAACGAAAAATGTCTATTTGGAGTAAATGACGTCAGTAATGTTGATAATTGTGCAAGAGTGACATGGATAAAACAATTTAGCCTAAACACAATATTGTACACAATCTACTCACTCTTCGAAATTCATGACATATTCATTGAACATGACAATAATTTAGGTTTTTCCGTACTGGCAGACATAGCCATGAACATTATGAGACATGTAATACTAAGAGGACCAGAGGAAAAAGCAAGAACTGCTAGGGCAATATTAGATTTAGCGAGTTCGCAGGTGTTCAGAGACTATAGTGAAAGTACTAATCATTGTAGAAGATTACTATTTGAAGATGGTAATGGAGTCGTAACATATGAAGATTTAATACAAGATCCAATAAGATGTACTAACTGTAACACGGAAGTAGTTTTATATTTAGCTATTGATAATATTAGGTATGTTAATCAATTATACGCTGCGAATTCAAACTATAGATCTAAAGAACCTAAGAGAACTTTTACTCAAAGATGTATGATTCAAGATGATAATATAGTATATATGTGCTTACAGTGCTTATGTCAAGGTATCCAAATATCGAAGGACTTAGATTCAATGTACCTTGGACTACTAAATCGAATAGATTTTTCATTAACAGCTAAATATGTAGATTTTGATTTAATGCGAATGTTAATATCATTACAAACTCCGTGGAACGAATCACAGGATGATAACTTAGAGACAATATACGAGGAGGATAGCTTAGAGTAATGGAAATATAAATATATAATGATGATATAAATATACGTGTATATCAAACTGATCCATCCGAAGATATAACGTGAGTAAGATGTGAAGTGTGATAGAAACAAGATGCACATTTATAAATAATAAGATATAATCAAAAATAAGTGCTTCATAACCAAACGTTCATAAAATTTGAACGGAGTGGTTTTTGACTATTTACGAAACCGGCAGGGATGGTCGTACCTGCCTCCGGTTCACCGGAGGCAGGTTACTCTGGCTACCGCCTGGTAGTTACTCAGATCTTTGGCAACGCATAGCAACCAAATTAAAAGTCGCATAAATTTAACGCGTTATTTCTACAAATGAAAAAAAAAAAATTCTTTAAATCTAATTAATTTCACACACGATACCCGTTACGACCTCGCTGTCGACCACAATACCAACGCATGTATTACCATCACCATCAATATATATATATATGTGATGTAGTGTACTTTGTATGAATGTGTGTTCAAATGAGTTATATTAGATTGGCGGCGCGGTATGGTATTAAGGCAGTATGATTGTGAGAATGAATGTTACATAACATATATAATATATAATGGCGCTAGGATATTGTCAGTGTTGTCGTAACGTAAATATATAACTGTCACCACACGTATTCCCCCACCACGTATCCCTATCTTCACCCTGCGACTACGACGACGACTGCGACCGACGAGCTGCCGCTGGGAAGATACGACCTGCTTCTGGAGCTCTACCGTATTATTATCAACCGTATTATTATTGTTACTAATTAATTATTGGAACACCCCTTTGGCGGTGTGGCGGGCGTTCTGGAAGGATTACGCTTTCTTTTTGGATGCCGCGTCGATAGCGAGAGCACGTACGATTATCTCGTATCGACGATAACCACATGGCAGAGATTGGTTCTGGAATAAAACGATATTAGAAACGCGAACCGTATTGACTTGTATTATAATACATTATTGTACATCATTACATTTAGCGCTGCGAATCCACTACGACGCTACACATGGCGCTGGCGGAACAGGATCGAAGAAGAGAATATCCCATTGAGATTGAGAGCGAGCGATATAGCAGTTAGTTATATAAACATTTAGAAAATAACTGACATATATCCATATTACTATTTAGAATATATCTTATTATTTATAACCGTATAACTATATTACATATATAAATATATATCCACTATATATATGTAAGTACGGAAATTGGTTAAGCGCGAGTCACGCGAGAGCTCTGCCTAATTTAAGTACGAATTGTAGAATTGTTTACAATTTAAATAAATAGTTTAATATATAATTATGTATAAATCGGAGATATGTATTCCGTATATATATTACGTATAGACAGCTTCAGCTATGCGAGAGCTATGACAAAATTTCGAGGAAACACTAAATATAAGTATATACTAATATAATTATAGATATATATCTAGTCATTGAGCAATCAACAATGGACAGTGCCCAAATATTAGCGAGCGCTAAGGCGAAGGTACTTAGGTTTCAACAAAGAAATAAGTGGAAGGATCCTACGACACACGCGACGCATTCAGAGGCTGAACTGCTCGGAATAGTGGACCAATTCTTTGGACACTCGACGTCCACATCGACCCCCGTTACCCCCACATTTATCCCCACGACCCCCGTGACCCGCTCGACGTCACCTTCGACCTCCGTGGTCCCCGCGTTTATCCCCGTGACCCGCTCGACGTCAGCTTCGACCTCCGTGGTCCCCACGACTCCCGTGACCCGCTCGATGTCACCTTCGACCTCCGTGGTCCCCGCGATTATCCCCACGACCTCTGTGACCCGCTCGACGTCACCTTCGACCTCCGTGGTCCCCGCGATTATCCCCACGACCCCCGTGACCCGCTCGACGTCACCTTCGACCTCCGTGGTCCCCGCGATTATCCCCACGACCCCCATGAACCGATCGACGTCACCATCGACCCCCGTGTTTATCCCCACGAGCCCCGTGACCCGCTCGATGTCACCATCGACCCCTGGAATCACTGGACGACATCATCGACACACCACCATCAAAAAGCATCTCATTCGAAGCAGCTAGGGCACTAATACTGAGGGAGATAATTGACCCACCAACCACCCACCAACGCACCAAGACAATATATTCGGACGACGATGGGAACCAACAAAATCAAAAAAAAAAATATACAAAATGGTCCCCGGATATCAAGAAAAGAAGCAGTATTATTGGCGCAACTGAGAAGCGGTCACTGCCACACATTGGCAGCTTTCCACGATGTGGTGGACAAAAAATTCTCTCCATACTGTCCACACTGCAAGGACGAGCACGAGACGATAGAGCATTGGCTAAGAGAATGCCCGGCGACGGCCGTAAAACGAATGCGTGTGTTTGGGGGTGCGGCGCCTCCAATGACAGCTCTGGTAAAAAATACAGAGACTGTCCTTGCGTTTGCACGAGGACTCCAAAGTTTCTCGTGACGCACGTATCGCCGCCCTCAACAATAACAACAACTGATTCCACGACACCCGTTACTTACCCGACATCACCATCGACTATATATATAGGAAATTGCCTGACCGATGAGGATGTATCTGCCTTCGCTTAGGGAGCTATGCGTAGATTAACAAATCTAACCGTTTTAGACTTGTCGCACAACGATATAGGGGAAAAAATATGATAGGGGATGTATTGACCTATCAAAAGAATTGGGTCAGTGATTTCGTAATACCAACTCAATATCGAGAGTCAATAAATCATTAGAAGAAATAAATTAATAAGTTAAATATGAAGAAGATAATAATAATCATTATACTATATATATATATATTCCTAATACAGTTTCTAGTATCTAATAACATATCAGTATGCGATCTAAGATCTATAAATATTTCATAACAGTATCACACATCTAATTTATCCGTCTCCACAGTTCACATGGGAAAACTACAAAAACTGTTATTAGAAAATAATAGTATTGAGGATGTCGGTTCGAAGCACTTATCAAAAAATTCTGTGAAATGTAAATATTTAAGGTAATCTACTGGTGGTAGTAGTAGAAGTAGTAGTAGTAGTAGTAGTAGTAGTAGTAGAAGTAGAAGTTATAGTAGTAAAATTATATAATTACAATAACTACACCCCACCAAATTATCAGATATTTTGATATGAGAAAAAACAATATAACGAAGAAGGGAATACAAAATATTAAAAAAGCTACACTAAAAAGTATTGGTTTTATATCTATAAATATAGAACATCAACAAATATCCCTAAAAGGTATCTTACACTTCTACCTTAACGTTCCATATTATACTTTAAAATAACATTTACCATATCTTTTATCGGTTGCATCTGAACGTGTATTTAGCGCCGCAAGCTGCATATTAACTAATCATAGAAACCGCTTATTGCCAACATTGGTTGATAAATTAATATTTCTACATAATAATAAATCATTATATTAATAAATAATATTATCATTTAATCGTTTGTTTCTTATTTTTTAAATAATTTTTGTGATTGCTATCGGTATAAATTTTTATCGAGGTATTTGATTATCTCGAGATAGTAAAAAATATCCTTAATTTACATCACTAATCCCATCATTAATTATTTTATTGTTTATAAAAAAAATAACCTTAACTTAAATCAACGATATAATTTATTATGTCATAAAAATGATTTACGTATACAAATTATGAATTTATATTCATCAAGGTAATGAGGCCTGCTAATGAGCCTATTCCTTCACGGATAATCATAACAATTATTATACGGTACATCTCGAGTATGCGTACATTGCAAACGCTTAAGATTGAAAACCTTAAGCGAAATGCTATTCGTACAAGTTTTTACTGTAACTTGTGTGATATTCAACTTTGCATAAATTATAATCCTTATTATCATTATTTAAATTTATAAATTTAAATAATTTTTTAATTATATATATTTTTACTTTACTATTTCTATATATTTATTCTATACCATATCTTTTATATATATACTATATTTTTATATATTTACCATGTTCATTTATGTTGTATATATTTACTATATATTGTATATATATATATATATACTACATTTTGTATATATTATAGTGCGCTATTACTTGTAATTATTCAATAATGACTTCAATATTTATATAATTTCTTCAGTTTATTGTTGCTTTATATATATTTTTACCAATTTATAAGTCTAAATGTATATATAAAATAGTAGTATTAAAGGGGTTTCACACTGCCTCGAATAGTTCATTTACCTTCGAATATATTCGAATCGAAAATTTGTCATCGTTTCACATTGCTACGAATTATTTTAAAAAGTCGAATCGAATTATTCCAGTTTATAGGTCAAATACAATGATTATACATACAATGATTATAGATACATGTTTGTATATTAAAATAAATTTGAAATTTAAATATTTTATTTTAAATTTAATATATATAATTTTCGTAGCATGGGAGATGATGACATATTTATGTTTATGCTTCTGCAATGCTGCAATTATGATTATGTAGGAGGGATAGAAGGATTAGAAGGACGGAGTTTATGGCAGTACGAGTGGTTAAAAAAACGTGATAGTAAATTCGGGGGGGCATTTAATGCGATAATGGAGCAAGCTAGGGAGGATCCAGATAAATTCAAAAAGTCTAAAAGTCAAAAAGTCCGTATGAATTATACTACATTTAAAATGATCCTAAATAAAATACGGACAGACATACAGAAAATGGATACTAATTTTAGGAAATGTATATCTCCGGAAATGAGACTCGTTATCACTCTGCATTTCCTAGCAAATGGATCCTCTCTAGTTGCACTTAAAACTATGTTTAGGGTCGGGTTATCGACGATATCAAATATCATTAATGAAACCATGAAGGCAATATGTCTAAATTTCGCCGAGAGAATTAATACCCCAAGAAATCAAAATGAATGGAAAATATCGCTAGGGAGTTCGACGAGATATGGAATATGCCCCATTGTTTGGGTGTTCTAGATGGGAATCACATTATAATTCAAGCCGTTCCCAATGGAGGTTCACTCTATTTCAACTACAAAGGTTTATATTATTAATTTTACTTATTTACAATTAACTGGAAATAATTCACATATGATTTTTAAAATAAATATATACTTATTTACAATTTTAAAAGTATAACAAATATATTAATCTCATGTTTCCGACGCTTAATTATTTTACTCCTATATTTTAATTTATCATTCCGATAACATATTTACAATTTTAAAAGTATAACAAATATATTAATCTCATGTTTCCGACGCTTAATTATTTTACTCCTATATTTTAATTTATCATTCCGATAACATATTTACAATTTTAAAAGTATAACAAATATATATGAATTATTTTAAAATAGTATAATTTACACTGCGCTTGAAAACACAATCCGCATGAGATTACTTTGCACGAACACTCGTTACTAATATTTAGTAGTTAAATTTAGTAGTTAAATATGTAAATAAAAATAATTTGTTAAATCAGCATATATAATTATAATTTCCTGGGATACAAAATAAATATATAAATACAACTATTCAATACATTCATTCTTTTATTTATTGACATAATATCATGAAGTAATATTTATGATATATAGTATATTTCATATATAAATGTATACACGCATATGGTTTTTTTTTATAAAATGATATATATATATATATATATATATGTAATGTAGTGTACTTTGTATGAATGTGTGTTCAAATGAGTTATATTAGATTGGCGGCGCGGTAGGGTATTAAGGCAGTATGATTGTGAGAATGGATGTTACCTAACATATATATATAATGGCGCGAGTGATATTGTCAGTGTTTGTCGAGATGTTATGTATAACTTCCCCCACGTATTTCCCCCACTACGTAGTCCCCCACCACGTATTCCCCCACTACGTAGTCCCCCACCACGTAGTCCCCCACCACGTATCCCGATCTTCACCCTGCGACGTATTCCCCCCCCCGTAGTCCGTCACCACGTATTCCCCCACCACGTATCCCGATCTTCACCCTGCGACCACGACGACGACTGAGACCGACGAGCTGCTGCACGATACGACCTGCTTCTGGAGCGCTACCGACTCCAACCGTATTATTATTATTATTTATCTGGCACGCCCCTTAACATATTGTGGGCGTGACATCTGGAATTGTTCCAAGGTGAACTGCCTTTTTGAGCTAGCGGTCGAAGCGAGCAGACGTATGCGAATAATCTGATATCGACGGTTACCACGAGGAAATTATAATAAAGGAATGAAACGCGTATTTCTTTATTAATGTATATCTAAGTAAATTGATTAGTAGTAGATACGTAAACGCCACTATACTACATTTGGCGCTGGCAGAACAGGACGAAGAAGGAATATCCCATTGAGAACTCGAGGCGAGCGATATAACCGTTAGTTGCATAAACATTCGAACAAATAACTGACAAATATCCATATTAATATTTATAATATATCTTATTATTTATCATATTACATATTATTTATATATATAATTGTTATTAAATAAATATCGTATATTTGTAATTAATTGTTCGATATAATTATATGTTATATAACAATTGTAATTATAAATTTATATATATTAGAATATAGAATTATATTTGTAATTAATTGTTCGATATAATTATATGCTATATAACAATTGTAATTATAAATTTATATATATTAGAATATAGAATTATATTTGTAATTAATTGTTCGATATAATTATATGTTATATAACAATTATAATTATAAATTTATATATATTAGAATATAGAAGTCACCCCTATTATATTATTCTAGATAGTTCTAGTATATTATATATATATAATGGCGAGAGCTATGCCCACATTTATAGAAAGTCCTTCTCCTGGTTACTAAGTGTATAACATGGGTATCAAATACATAACGCGAAGGCAAATGCCAACGTTCTCGGGCGCGCTAGACGAGAATTTGGAAGTGTGGGTCGATACGCTGGAAAGACATCTCGAGGAGACCAGATTCCCCGTGGCATACCGGTCAGGGTTTCTGTTGGAACATGTCGGAGGGATGGCACTGCGTGAGTTACTAGTCGAAGGATTTACGCACAAGAGTGACTGGGCAGACCTGATAGAGATGTTGAGCGAACTCTATGGGAAATCCGCGATACCTTCTCCCCCGACGCCCGTGACGACTTCCCCCTCGAAATCGGCGATACCTTCTCCCCCGACGCCCGTGATGACTTCCTCCTCGATATCGGCGATACCTTCTCCCCCGACGCCCGTGACGACTTCCCCCTCGAAGTCTGCGATACCTTCTCCCCCGACGCCCGTGACGACTTCCCCCTCGATATCGGCGATACCTTCTCCCTCGAAGCCCGTGACGACTTCCCCATCAAAACACGCGATACCCCCACCTTCTCCCACGATGTCCCCGCAGCTACGTATGACACCCGCGATACCCCCACCGAACAAGTATAAACGCTTTGCAGTATTGTCATTACTGAGAATGTTTAAGGAAAAGAATCTAAAGTATATGGAGATGCTTTACTTGACAGACCCCGAGATACGCAAGATATCTGATTCCGTCAACATTCTTGCGGATCATGAAATCGGTAGCGATCCGCGCTTCGACGACCGCGATGCCCTCGCTTCTACTAACGACACCCGCTCGACGTCACCTTCGACCCCCGCGTTTATCCCCATGACCCCCGTGAACGGCTCGACGTCAACATCGACCCCCGTGACCCCCGCGTTTATCCCCACGACCCCCGTGACACCCGCGTTTATCCCCACGACCCCTGTGAACCGTTTGACGTCACCATCGACCCCCGTGAACCGCTCGACGTCGCCATCTACCCCCGTGAACCGCTCGACGTCACCATCGACCACCGTGACCCCCGCGTTTATCCCCACGACCCCCGTGAACCGTTCGACGTCACCATCGACCCCCGTGAACCGCTCGACGTCGCCATCGACCCCCGTGAAATGCTCGACGTCACCATCGACCCCCGTGACCTCTGCGTTTATCCCCACGACCCCCGTGAACCGCTCGACGTCACCATCGACCACCGTGACCCCCGCGTTTATCCCCACGACCCCGTGAACCGCTCGACGTCACCATCGACCCCCGTGACCCCCGCGTTTATCCCCACGACTCCCGTGAACCGCTCGACGTCACCATCGACCCCCGTGACCCCCGCGTTTTTCCCCATGACATCCGGGATGCCATCACCGAAATACACTATGCATGTATTGCCACCTCCATGGCCACCTCCGACACGATTCCGGCACATTATCTTTCATTAATTATTATATCTTGTATTCATTATCATTATCATATCATTATATTATATCATTATCATTATCATATTATATCCATCTTATATTATACTATATTAGGTTATATATTAGTAATACGTTTAGTGTGGGCACTAAAATCGTTGTCCGGGAGGTATGTAATGTAGTGTACTTTGTATGAATGTGTGTTCAAATGAGTTATATTAGATTGGCGGCGCGGTAGGGTATTAAGGCAGTATGATTGTGAGAATGGATGTTACCTAACATATATATATAATATATAATGGCGCGAGTGATATTGTCAGTGTTTGTCGAGATGTTATGTATAACTTCCCCCACGTATTTCCCCCACTACGTAGTCCCCCACCACGTATTCCCCCACTACGTAGTCCCCCACCACGTATCCCGATCTTCACCCTGCGACGTATTCCCCCCCCGTAGTCCCCCACCACGTAGTCCGTCACCACGTATTTCCCCCACCACGTATTCCCCCACCACGTATCCCGATCTTCACCCTGCGACCACGACGACGACTGAGACCGACGAGCTGCTGCACGATACGACCTGCTTCTGGAGCGCTACCGACTCCAACCGTATTATTATTATTATTTATCTGGCACGCCCCTTAACATATTGTGGGCGTGACATCTGGAATTGTTCCAAGGTGAACTGCCTTTTTGAGCTAGCGGTCGAAGCGAGCAGACGTATGCGAATAATCTGATATCGACGGTTACCACGAGGAAATTATAATAAAGGAATGAAACGCGTATTTCTTTATTAATGTATATCTAAGTAAATTGATTAGTAGTAGATACGTAAACGCCACTATACTACATATATATATTGATAAAACATCATGAAGAAATATTTATAATATATAGTATTTATCTTTTATTTATTGACACAATATCATGAAGTAATATTTATGATATATAGTATATTTCATATATAAATGTATACACGCATATGGTTTTTTTTATAAAATGATATATATATATATATATATATATATATATATATTGATAAAACATCATGAAGAGATATTTATAATATATAGTTTTTCATAGAATTATTTCTATATATAATATTGAAAATGCAAGCCAATGATTTTATTTATATAGTATAAACAAAATAGTAGAATAGATAGTATAGTTTATATTATACATAGATTTTACAATATTGAGAAATTAAATATTCATGTATATTTTTACGAATACAATATTATAAAACTAATATAAATTCTATTATAAAATTAATCTTATATATATATATAAAAGTATACACATTAATGTAAATAATATAATTAAAAGCAAATTATAAAATGAAAATTGTAAAAGGTAAAATGAAAAATATGTAAAAAAATAAAATTTATAAACAATTATAAAACTAATGAAAATGTGGGTTATTCTATTTTCATATATATAAAAATCAGCCCATAGCTTTTTAACATTTTGAAATCAGTAATATTTAAGTTATAAAACATTATAAATCAATGTATATCTGTTAGGCTGGTATCATAAATCAATTTGATTATCAGTATAGTTTAAGATATTAAGCTAACGTGTGCACTCAATAAGTTATATATTATATGTAATACTTTTATAAAATAATATTTTTTCAATTTATAGAAAATATTATGTCATCAAATTTTAAATATAAAAACTTCGTTATTTTATATTACACAATAGTTATTATGTAATTAATAAATTGTGATAATATATAAACTTGAATTGCTTATTAATTATGCGTAAAGGCATACAGATGATGATACACCATACTTATGATGATGATGATGCTAATAGTAAGGACCTACCTTTCTCGAGCCCTTTCATCTGGTATTCCGAGTGAGATCTCTCTATCGAATCTTCCAGCTCTACGTAGCGCTGCATCTAAAGAGTCTGGTCTGTTTGTAGCTCCAATCACAAGGACGTGACCTTCGTTAGACGATGCTGTAGCAGGATATACAATATGGCATTATATATTTGTGTATGTATGTGTATGTTGTATAATTATATTAAACTCTAGATTTATTACTTTTTATAAATAATTAGGTTTCAATTTCAGTTTATAAAATTAAATTAAAATAATTAAATCAATGTATACCTTACTTTTTATTAGATGTACACATAATTTTAATTTTAATATTAAAATTAATTTTATATGGCATATAGAAGTTTCATATCAATTTACAAATTGTTATTTATAAAAATATATTGATCTTAATAAATAAGAAATATTAAAATTCAAAGAAATCATATATATATATATATATATATATAAATATATTAATAAATGAAAAAAATTACATTTATAATTATTTCTATATTAATATTCACATTTTTCCAATCAAATGTTATATAATGTATTATTATTTGATTAGAAGAATACATTAATTATATAATATAAAATATTAATTTTGTAGGATAAGTTATTTAATATTCTGATGAATGCAACGATTAATGATTAACCTCTGACCTTTGCTATTCAAATCATCCATGCAAGTCAATAATTGTGCCACAATCCTACGTTCCATGTCTTTCGAGGCATTCTCCCTCTTTTGTGTAATGGAGTCTATTTCGTCAATGAACAGTATACATGGAGCATTCATCTGTCATATGTTATAAACATATATAAAATATAACATATATAAACCTATATTACTATAGCATAAGAATCTAGTGTACCATATAGAATTATTACATGTATATTGTAAGCATTAAGGTCTGGTGAAATATGTGCAGTATTTACATGTAATAGATAATGAAAAAATGGGTCTCTCAAGGGGATGTCACACAGCTATTGCACTTTGAATAATTTACATGTATAAGGATAAGCAATACAATGGTCTATTCAAAGTGCCATGCTCAGAAATCAATTAATAAAATCTGGCTCTTTTGTATATAATATTTATAATACTTTTACACAAAATGTAATATATACAATATTATATATATATATATATATATATATATATATATATATATATATATATATATATATATTTATACATAATGGACACAATATACAATTATTCATTCTTTAAATATTTTATATGATTTGTATATTCATAACTATTACTGGTTATAATATAAAAATATCATTCTATGTCACAATTTATACATATGATTTTTATAATAAATTTGAGCAAACAAAATTAGTATGATAACTATAATAGTATTTTCAAAATTTACATTTATATATCTAGGTAGTGCAATATATTAATTCAAAAAAATATCTAAAATAATTTAAAACATATCTAAAACAAATAAAAAATATGTAAATAATTATAAAACTAATGTATAATTTATAGAAAATACGTATTATAGTAAGTTTAACACTATAAAAACTAATGTTAATAGTTATATACATACACTGTATATTGACTATAAATAATGTAAATAATAATATAAATGTAAATGCAAATAATAACTTAAATTATAAAATGTATAAATATATACAAATATAAAATAGAAAATATTGACAACATTATATTAAAAAATTCCATATATTTAGGGGAAGGCTCCATCTAAGTTCATTTAAACAATGCAATTTTAGCTCTATCTAAAAATGCTAAGGATAAATGGATATAATTACTATAAATGACGTTAATTTAAAATGGTGTAAAAAATGGTCTCAATTAGTTAAATATTTATTTTTTATTTGTTTCATTAAAATGCAAGTTTATCATAATTTATTTAATTAATATAAAATATAATAATAAATCCAACAGTATTCATATATATGTATTTGTTATACATGTACAATTAAAATGTCAGATAAAAATAATAAAAATCAAAATAGTAGTAGGTATGTGGTTACATGTGGTTACTAAGTGAAAAAGTAAAAATTTGAGAAAATTACATTCAAAGTATAATATATAAAATTTAAGTAAATATAATACATACAATTTCCTATCAATTTAAAATAATTAGTATATCGATTACGTTCATAAAACACTTTATATTACAGATATAAATATACAAAAATAATTTGAAATTTTTTACAAATTTACAAATAAGATATTAAATATGGAAAATATGTAATACAATTTTGTTGTTAAAATAAAAATATTAATAATATTTTAACTAGCAAGATACGAATTTAATGCTAATAATGATATAAATAAATAAAATAAACAATATAGTTTTTTAAATTATTAAAATAATCAATATATAAGTTGATTGATAATTTATTTAAGCAAATACATAGCCGAAAATATAATCGAAAGTATAAAGTATAAATATTTGCTAACGATAACATACATTATAGAAATAAACAAAGAAAGTTAAAATATACTAAGTTATAATATATTATAAAATAAGATTTATAAAATAGGCATTTAGAATCTAAATTTTAGATTACAATTATATATAATTGATAACTATTTATTTTAAATGATGTGTTTTATATAATATTCAAGTTTATGGTATATCTAAATCGATTTCAATTATAATTTGTTGAAAGATACTAAATAACATATAATAAAATAATATTATTGTTATTCTCTTATAGGCCAGATTAAAATGCCTATTTGAGTAAATTATGGTTACTGTAGTATAATATACATATTTTGTAAGATAATTAATTATATTATTATATTTAAAAAAATATTGATAAAAGATCAAATCAAATATGTCACTTTAACTTAATCTCTAAAAGTTGTTATTTTTAAATTATATCTATATTTTGTATATTCTAAAATCTATTTGGACTAATTAATAGGAGATTAAACTAATATTTTACATTTTATATAGGGTTCTGTATGTTAGCATATACATATAAATATTGCAAGATAGCTGGTGTACTAACTGATGCGGTTTCAAACAACTGCCTTAGTTTCTCTTCACTTTCCCCACTGACGCCCGATACTATTTCCGTGGCTGCAACTTTAATCATTGGGATCTCTAGTTCCTAGCATCATCAGTATTAGATAAGTAGCATTGGATCGCAGGTGTAATGAGATTATGTATCTATATATATATAGGTTAAGTTATATTTATGAGTTGTAGGGTATATTTTTGGCATTTGGTAATATTTATAATTAGTTATATGATTATATGAAGAATGGGTTTGGCAATATGAATTCTACTGTATTATAGTGTTAAAACAAGCATATTTTTTGCATAACAACATGTACCATAAGATATATATTAACTACAAGTGACGAGGGTATGATGGGGTATTACTACTAACCCCGGCTACCGCATGAGCTACGAGGGTTTTACCGCACCCGGGGGGGCCGTGAAGGAGAAACCCTCTCGGGGGCTGTACCCCTAATCTGGAGTACACTTCAGGGTGCTTCATATGCACCAAGAGCTTGCAGATCTCCTATAGGTGGTTTATAACATTTTATTTACACTTTTGTTAGGCGTAATAGTTATCAATTGTTTTATATAATAATGTGATACAAATATTGTTACTACGTTTAAAATTATGATTTAGATCACAATTTTTGGACTTAATTAAATATTATGTCTCAAATCCTATTAATACTACTGATTTTGAAACAAACCAATAATGATGCTTCATACCCTCCTACGTCACTAAATTTCACTTCGGACATCTCCACTTTTCCAACTTTTGATACAACTTCCGTTTTATCTTCTGTTGACTTCTTTTGTTTGGATTTCTGTTTACGTTTTTCTATCGTTTTTGGCTGCTGATAAATATATATTATTATAGTTGAGTAAAAATATTACTTAATGATATGTACAATTATTTAATAGTAATTGATAATACTAATAAAAATGTAAATAGTAACTAAAATATATGTTATATAATAAATATAAACTTATTCTAGTAATGATACCTTTGTTATTATACATTAATAATGTTAAATATTTCATAATGTAATATTGTATAACATTGATAATGATGAATATAGATTATAATTAGGTAAATATACTTATTACATCATAAGTGATAAATACATTTTAAATAGATTATAAATGTATAAATTAAGATTTTAATACTAAGGTTGCATTCTTTGTAACATACCAACGTACCATCTACATTTACACGTATAAGCATACACATGGGACATTGGTAAATTAAGAAAAACGCCTACTAAATTGGTACTATAGTACGTTACAAAAAACTCACCCTAAGTCATATTTTAGCTGAGTGATAAAAGTTGAAAGGGTAATACAGTGGGTTAATATGATTACATAACTATGCATTACCTTTGTATTATCATCCGTTGAATGCTTGTCATTACCATCATCTTCTATTGTTATAATGTGTTGTTCTATAGTTGATTCAATAATGGATATATCCATAGGTGTTTTATCTATTACATAGCCTAGATCTGATAGTAAAGTTATTGTGTTGATTACACAGTTGATGGCAGCGAAACTAAGTATATTAACTTCTATAATAAATATAATCAAATTTGTAATATTCTAGTCTTATTAATTATATTTAGATTTATATATATATATATATGTTACGTATGCTGGTTCTACTCTGTGTGAAGCTCACGTTGGTTGGGTAAACATCAACATGACTGTTTGTATTATGGTTATTGACGAATTCTCTATAAGCCTTACATGCGACAATATATTGACTTTGAGAATAAATCTTAAACTAATAATAACAAAACGTTCTGTAACGAAATTAAGTCTAGTGATTCAAGTTAAATCATTAGGTAAACTGAAATAATCATAATATTGTCATTGAGCAGCGTCATACCCTAGTGCGCGTATATGCAAATCTCTACATACATATATATTAAGTTATAGAATTATATGATGAAAGGAATGAGACCTACAAAACACTGATTATAAAATAATTTAAAAACAAATAAATTTCCAGAAATTTCCACTAAACTAAGTTTTACTATAATATGCAGAAATCTTTATATGATAAAGTTATGAAAGTTTAATATCTATTTATCAGGTAAATTAAAAGTTATGGATATTTAAAGAATCAAAATTAAGTTTAAAAATAAAGAACAGTAATATTAGTTTTAAAAAACAAATTATAAATATTGTACTATAATTTTAAAGATAATATATTATTTTTACTAATTTTTATATAATATCATATTTCGTCGACCTTTAAAGGACTTAATTTTTAAAGTTAAGAACAAATTATTTAAATATTTCGATGCTCTTATGTACTAAATAACTTATTTGTATTATATATTTCTATTTTTGATAGTATTATATTTATGTTAATTATAAGTAATTTGACATATCTAGTTATTTTATTATTGTTTATTTCAAATATATGATTAGATAATATTTAGATAATTTAAATTTATGATTATATATTTATTTAAAACAAAATGTAATCAAAAAATAATTGTTGTCACAATATTTTAAGCATGTTTACCTATAATATTGTTAATTATAACTTATTACCGTTAATATATTATAATTAATAGCATTATATACAAGTATTCTAAATAGATATTAAATTCACGTATACACTTAATTCAAACTTTTATTACAATAATTATACTATAAAGAATAATACGATAACTGCTTTCAAATAAATAATGAGAAACGACGCCAAACCTTGTTCAGTTTTCTCATCCCCTATAGTGAATGTAGGTCTAGGTTCATCAATGTCACCAATGTCAGTGGTTATATCAACTTGACTATTTATTCTATCCAAGGAGCCAAGTGAACAGATCGAAGAGGCAGCTTCTCCTTTATATAAACTCGACATTTGTGTATTCATTAAATTTATTTTCTGTATTTGTAAAAGATACATAAATAATTAATATTTACTTTATATATTACTTCCCTTTAATATAATATAGCCACAATAATATAATACAATGTACTAATATGGATATAATGCCACTCACAAAAATTGACCCTATATAGGTGGTGCTGTTTGTTTTTGTATACAAAATTGAAATACACGATTTGGAATATTCTATATATTTCCTAGGAAAAATCTTTGCCATCATATATTATACTTGGTACAATAATGTTATTAGATGAGAACTATATCTAACACTATTTGTATAACTACTGTAAATTTAGAATACAACTTTTTACAAATAAATATTATTTATTATTATATTTCATTATTAATATAACTAAAATTAGAAATATATAGTAAACAGTTAATAACTAAATATGACCCACTGAATCATTGTATAATATAAGTTAATTGTCTAACCTTCGGTATATTATAGTTTAATTCCACAACCTCTTCTGAATCAGTAGACTGCGTCCTATAAATATGAGGTCAGAGGTCAGATGATTGTAACCCCTAGGGGTGATACACACTATTAACAGTACCCTAGGTCGCAGTAGAAATCAGGGCTGATACGATCGTATATTTTCTGTATGGCTATAGTGAAAGCATTCCTCTTCTTTCTCTGATATTCTCTAAGAAATGGATGATTAATTAGGCTTTGTTATGCGCTAATAATATTGTAACTTGTTCACTAATGAGGTAGAAAGTTTCTACTATAAACTAATGGTCACATTTTAAATAATATAATGGTTTATATCTACTAGATATGATCTATTATTAATAAGTATTTTAATTTTAAGTTACATTACCTACTATAGTAAAGTTTACTCAAGTGAGTATTATTACATTAAATAGCGGTGATATTAACGGATATTGTTTCTGAAGGTCATCCACTATTTCGGAAACTGCACGAGATGAATCTGATTCCAATTGCTGTGGGAGATATAAATTTAATGTTTTATGTATGCAATAATAAACATAGTGTAATAATAATAAACACACCGATAAGTGGAATTCAAAAACATTCATTACTCAACATAAACTAATATACTACAATCAGGGTTGGTCGGTTTTTTTGGTTTATTTGGTTTTTTTAACATTATTTTTAGCATTATTTCATTAATATGGTGTTATATAGCTAATATCTATTGGATATGTAATTACTTTTTCCTGCCATATATAATTATATATCCTATATTAATGCTGCAACATTTAGAACTGTATTACGTTCTCAATATAATTGATACATCTATTGAATATATTCTATTACCAGGCATTTAAAATAAATTACAAAAGAATACAAAATATAAAACTAATTTTAAATAGTTTTTAGTAAATAGTATTTAGTAAATAGTATTTACTAAATACTATTTATTATTTGTTTTATATTTTAATTAATTGTATTCTTTTGTTATTAAGGTGATGACTCAGTGAGCTGACATTTTATTTTAATTACTCTATTGTTATTTTTTTAAATTATTATTTTGTTTTAATTTGTAACTATTTTTTTTATTATATTTTACTTTATTTTTATAATAAATATATTTTAATAATATATATATGGATATATATATATATAATTAATATATATAAATAATATTCATTAGTGTTGTATATTTTATACTTACTCCAAAGATTTTGCGAAGCAAAGATATAACACTTCCTATGCATGCAACGTAATTTAGTAATATCCCCAACCGCTGCTAGCAGTAGTATCGAAATCACTGAAATAGATTTAGGTTCGGCTCTGTTTGCATACAACAATGTTTTCATTGCTCTATTAAATTACATGCAATATAAATTAGCTTGTACTCACTAAATATATACTTATAGCATTTAAAACATAAATATCATATTTGTTTGTTATATATTAGTAATGAACACTTAGTTTTCATCATATAAATATTAATTTAAAGCATATTATTTAACATTTTAAAAGTGTATAGTTAAATACGAATTTACATTATAAACAACGCATAGTTCCTAAAAGTAACCCGATATAGGTGGCACCAGGGTATTTTGTATACAAATTCGAATTACACGATTTCGCGTAAGTGTTATATCTTTCCTTCGGAAAATCTTTGCTTACTCTATATATGTATGTTTTGCACAGACATTTAATAATCGATCTAGGTATATTTAATATTTTCTAATTAATAATCTTAACATTTAATTATAAAAAAACCAAAAAACCCAAAAAAAACACAAAAAAACCATAAAAAAAACTGCCAACCCTGACTACAATATACATATAAAATTTATATTCTATATTGGACTACATAATTATGACTAATACCTTACTAGAACATGTATATGTTATTTGTAAAATAACTAACTGGCTTAACAGTTATATGAGACGATTATTTTAAAAAATCACAAAGATTTTATAAATACTATTGCATATTCTGATCATAATATAGAAGATTACAGTATAATTTATTTAAAGTCCATATTAAATTATTTTATTATTAAGTGTAATATTTACTTGCTTATACTTTGCATATAAATTGATTCATTATAATGAATCATATAGCATACAATGTATGTGTTTTTAGAATCGCGTTCCATAATAAGAAAAAAAAAACTTTTTTCAAGAATAAGATAAGAACAAATATATACCTAATATATGGATAATGTTGTATTTTATTGCGGATACTATAAGTTTATATTGAAAGAAAATAATATAAAGTATGTTTATTTTGGTACCTGGTCAAAGGCTTCGTGATTGATGCAGGATTCGAACACCCGCAACATTGTTTATTCAAATTAGTGATTTAACAATAGCGTATGCCTGTTTGTAAAAACATTACTATTTTTAGTTTGTTATTCTCACTTGTTTGGTTTGGTTTGGTTAGGTTTAGTTTTGATATTGCCAGGTTGTTTTAGCTGCATTTCATCCCTAGTAAGCCTATAAAACACATATGTATATATATATATATATATATATATATATATGTGTGTTAATGATTAGCCGTTGTATGTATGAATCATACAGTATGATAGTCTATAATAGACATAAGCTACTTATAATGGTCAATCATACGCTATTGTAAAATAATTAATTCAAATAAACAAGTTTGTGGGCTTTCAAATCGCGCACCAATACATCATACATGTACATACACACATACGCGAGAACACACACACATACGGTATGTGACATACCCGTATTTTCATGATTATTTATTTATAGGTATATATATATATATATATAGATGTTACTCGTTCAGAATATTTTTGATTGTGCAATAGAGCGTAAAAGTTGCATTTGATATACACATATAGGCAACGCCTAACTTGAACTTTGAAAAGTTTCGGCGGCCAATATGAGCATTCACGTATAATTAAGTAATTTACGTAAACTCATAGATATATACTATAGTATATTTATAAATTTAATAATAAAAGTAATGTGATGTATCATATGTCTTTCGTTAACATTAATTAAAAAAATACAATTAAAAATATACTATATAATTTAGGTTTTATATTTTACATAATAACATATATATTTTTATAATATTTATACTTATTTTAATACTTAATACATATACACTATGTTATAAATATATATACATAATATATATCCATATAAAATATCTATTTATAATTATTCAACGGTTTGTATTTTCACGGATATTATATTTCACTGTTGGAAATTTCACGAAAGATAATTTCACGCTTTTTCTTGTATAGTTTGTAAATTTCACGGTTGTTCTTGCACCCATTATATACATGTGTTTTATAAGCTCACTTGGGATGTAATGCAGATAAAAAAACCTGGTAATAACCAAACCCAACCCAATCAAACCAAACCAAATAAGGTAGATATAGATTTCAATATATAAAACTACAAATATTAATGTTTGTACAAACAAACATAAAGTTTATGTTTATGATAAACTATTGTAAAATTCATAATTCGTTCAAATCGGACATCTATAGCGAAGCTTTTGACCAGGTACATAATAATATAATAATTATATGGTATACATTATAACATTATAACTATTTTAATTGTATACATGAGATTATGAAACGCGTACACTTTATCATATAATAATATTTACTCTTATTCAACTTGACCCGTATCTTATACTCTCATAGTAAAAACTATATTATATATTTTCAGAATTAAAAGGAAATATGTATTTTTGACATATTTGTTTTTGCCGTTTATCCGTACACGCCATTTTATATGGAATATATATAAATACGTATTAAAAATGTGAATTGATAAAATTATATATATTTGAATATTCAGTATATAAACTTATATATTATAAAATATCAAATGGCGGGTATAAAAATAATACGTAAATAAGTAAAAACATGTATTTGATAAATTATTAAATTAAATTTGAATTTTAATGTTTATATTGTATTATCGCTCAACATTTAAACAAAACTATGTATATTATTATGTATAAAATTCTTATTATTGAACCTTACCTGTCTTACTCTAAATAATAAGCGAGAATCAGAAACGTATCCCAATTTTTCATTGCTGCCGTTTCTTTTAATGATGCTATTTAATTTATTTTCAGAAAATTTTCTCTTCATTTTGATTTATTTTAATCTTATTTAAAAACCAAACGATTGGTTATTTATTAATTTTATTAAATATTTTAATCATGAAATTTTAATATGTGATTAACATATAGATTGAGTATTTTAAGTTACTAAATCAAATTATATATTACTTAATGTTTACGTAAAAAGTAGGCATATATATTAGAAATATGATATATGTTGGAAATATTTTATTAGTTTTCATTTTATTTTCATTCACTATTGTTTCCTAAAACATGTTATGATAATATATGTTTTTATTATTTTTTATTAGTATTATTCTAAGTATATAGTAACAACTTATATAATATATGGTATAAAATGTAAGTATTAATAATATTTGTATTAATACTAAATAATATTTTATATATTACGATTTTTATATAATAGTTATATTTAATTATTATGTAATAGTTATATAGAAATATTAAATATGTTATTAATAATTAGTATACATTGAATTCATTTATACATTTATTATTCAATGTAATAAATATATAATATTAGTCTATACATAAAAGTACGTATATAAAATATTTCTTATAACTAATTTGTATATTTAAATATTGAAAAAAAATGATTACATAATTTAAAATTTAATTTCAATGAATAAACATTACATAACAAAATGATATCATAATTATGTAATTATTGGTTAACTATTATTCTATATATTATAATGATTACATTATAATTGTATAATAATTATAATAATATTATATATATATTCAAATTTATAATAATTATTATAATAATATAATATTATATTATAATTAAATATAATAATAATTATTATATTATATAAATTTGAATATATATATATATATATTATATAATATAATTATATATTATTAATATATTATATAAATCATATGATTATCATTATAATAATTATAAATAATTATATATCGATAATATTATCTTTATAATTACTTCTGTTTATTTCACTATTATAATAATGTAAATAAGTATTACAAAATATGATTCATAGGTTAGTATGATCATGTGAATGTTTGTTAATAGAGATTATATTATAGTTACTAATAGTATCAGCAACGATATATCTCTATCTAATTTAATTAATTTGATCCCTTCCCGCTACTAGCAGTAATATAAAAATCACTGAAAGATATTTAAGTTCGACGCCGTTTTTATACAACAATGTTTTCTACGTTCTATTAAATTACATGCGAATCGCATGATGCGATATAAGTTAGATTTTACTCGCCTCATATATACGTATAGCATAAAACAAAAATATCCAATTACTTTTGTTATATATTAGTAACGAACACTTATTTTCATTATATAAATAATAATTTGAACCCACTTTTGTACATGTTTGTTACATATTTACATTGTAAATAACACATTTGTCTGATATAACAATCTTTGTAGATGTTGCTGTTAATGTTGTGTGTATTAAATAGAATTATATATTTTGAATAAGTCTTATATCTTTCTTTTTATTCTTTTTATTGTGAATAGAATATATTCTATTTACCAGTGGAATTACCCTTTTGATATCTAACATTTTTCTCGTACCCTATAAATATTTAAATTTAACATAAATATTCTATAATAAGTTTATTTACTAATAAATTATAGACTCGTTTTTAAAATATATATAGTATAAAGTTTACACCAATATTTACACCTGGTTTATTATAGTTTATTTATGCCTTAAAAGTTACGCCTTAAATGAATCATCAGCAGTGAATTTATTTATAAATATATATATATATATATATATATATTTAGATACTATATTTATATACCAAATATATATATATATATATTTATTATATATTATATATAATTATATATAATATATATTATATATATATATATATATAATGATTTATATTCACATAATATGTCTATATAAATATAGACACACATTTGTTAATTAAATATTAGTATTTAATATTTTAGTTTCTCTAAATATAACTTATAAAATAAAAAAAGATTATTTAATATTTAGTTTATCGTTGACCTTTACCCTTGACATATTTTATTAATGATATTATAATTCAATCAGACATATTTCATGTGTATGATTACACATTATTATACCACCAGCAGGGTTGGCCGAGATTGGGTTTTTGGTTTTTGGGTTTTAAACCTATTGATATTTTTTGTGGTTTTTGTGGTTTTTGTGGTTTTTGTGGTTTTTCGAATTTTATATTAATAAATTATACATTTAATAATTTTAATTCTAATAGATAATATATATTACATTATGTAACTAATTCTAGATTTTAAGAAAATATATAATTATGTTATACAATTTATATAATATTAAAATATGAATATAATAAATAGTATTACCTCCCTTATATTACTATTAAAAATCAAATTCTATAGAATAAATATAATATTTGTCATGACATTTTAATTTAATAGAAAATAATAAAAATTCAATAAAAATACAATTTCATAGAAATTCAATAAAAAATATTTTATTACAATTCTATAGAATAAAATTATATAAAAAATAATACAATAGAAAATGTTAAAAAATTATATAAAAAATAAGGTATTTTTATGATTTTGATATCCCTGTTTTTATATATTAAATTAATATACTTCATTATTGTGTATTATACAATACATTAATAATAAACTATACTTATCAATTTGTATAATAAACTATACTTTTATTAATCATTTTTAAAATTAAAGGATAAAATGATTTTATACATTTAAATTGTTTATGAAAAACACCAAAAACCACAAAAACCTCAGTAAAACACCAAAAACCACAGTAAAACCCAAAAACCCAAAAACCACAGCAACATATTTTGGATTTTTGGGGTTTTTGCCATCCCTGACCACCAGATATAGTACAGTTCCGCAAACTTAATTCAATGGCATAAATCTAATGTAGACCCCCCTTAGTTTTTTATAAACTAATTCATAATTCCTAAGCCTACCTTTCTAATGCACAAACCAACTTTCATTAAGTTTCATCCACGTACTTGATACTTTAATCAGCTTTAATTATATCTATAATTTAATAATTTACCTCACAATCTTGTATTACTGTGTAAACCATCTTGTAATCTCAGCTCTTCTCACCAACCTGTTTTCTATCATGATAATATATCTATATTATTCATATGTTTAAAGGTACTTTTTATATATTTTATACTTTTCATATGTAATTCATAAAGTACTTAAATTATATTTTAAAATTGATATAATATGTAAAATATAAATATATGTTATTATTGTTGTTATTTTATTTTGGTGGAGTCCTTTCATCCAGGAACTTAGATACATTTTTCACTTATAGCCATATATATTGCTATAATATCCCTTCCCGCCGCTTTCATGTTAAGGCATCCTTGGTTTTAACGTGAGCCGATCATTTATTTATACACAATTATATAAGATCACTTCTAAATATTATTTTAAGACCTATTTTAGTGGTCCAGATGGGTCCCACTTCCTTCTTCCTGTGTGTCTGACGCCAACTGGGCCACACAGGCAGTTATAAATGTATATAAAATAATATATATATATAATATATATATATATATATATATATATATATATATATATATATATATCTTAAATAATTATAACAACTATTGCTAATTCCGTTAATTTTAAATTTTTTTTAAAATTTAATTTATCATACTTTAATTTAATATAATATAATATATGTATTTAATAGTTCCCATCTATTCTATGTTAATATATACATTATTAATATACACTATTATTGCAATATATTCTATGACACGCATATATAAGTGTGTAATTGAATTAGATCATGACATTTATGCATAATACAAGATCAACAGGTATAATGTGATGTCCTCATTACATGCGGATAGTGTTACTAATTGTATTTCTCAATTACTTCTATGTTCAGTGGGATACACGACATTTCACTTAGATAGGCTGTGTATGGCTATATATTATTATAGTATTGTACACATATATAGTGTATATTAGTAGTGTATCTATGGATGTTTTCACACGTGGGTACTAGTGATGTAAATTATGCTCAAATCTAAAGCATGATGCAGTCTCAGTCTCAGTTACCTAAAGTCTTAACTCGGCTCGGGCTCGTTTTGTTAGAGTCTCGGCTCGGCTCGGGCTCGTTTTTTTGTTCTTCAGAAAATGAAAGTCATGGCTCGGCATCAATAACCAAAAGTATCGGCTCGGCATCAAAAAGCCTGGTATTATTTACATCAATAGATGAAATTTACATTATTATTCACTGAATCGCGAAGTTGACGTAGATTATTTTTTTTAAATTGATGTAAATATGAAATAAATAAATATTAGTATTAAAATGTAATTTCAAAAAAGCATAATTTTGACTCTGATATATTTTTTGTAAAAGTCTCAACTAGGCTCGGGCTCGTTTAGCTAGAGTCTCTGTTCTGCTCGGAATCGTTTGGCTAGAGTCTTGGCTCGACTCGGGCTCGTTTTTTTTCCGAAAATGAAGTCTCGGCTCGGCATTAAAAACCAAAAGTCTCGGCTCGGCATCAAAAGCTCGGCATCAAAAGCTCGGCATCATTTACATCACTAGTGGGTACCCAGTTGCCATATCTGGTAATAATGAGAGGTTACCCAGTCCCTGTAATACATATATATTCACACATTAACCAATCCCATGTATACCCACATATACACATATATGATAATGATATAGTTGTAAAAGAATTCTGACCTAGTTTCTCAAATAATTACTGGTGGCCTACGATATATATAACTAGAGTCGCTTGTAAAATAATATATGGGTAGATTATTTAGCATGTGAACACACTACTAGGTACCCATTATAGGTATATACCCAGCTTTTTCAGGTTACCCAGACTGGTTATATGTAAATAGGTATACCCAGTCTGGGTACAAATATATAAATATATGCGCCTACATCTCACATGTGTAAACGCCCTGTGTATACAGTCTGTGTCTTTACTGACATCACACTGAGACTGTATATGTAGGCGTGGCTTATCTTCCATGTCATTGGGTCTAGTATCATACTTATTGACAGTATTACACACTGACTTTGTATGGTTAAATTATAATTTTTGATATTTCTCATGATTAAAAGAAATAAACCAATTTAAAAAATAGTTTGATTTTGATTATATGAATAACATATCATTTATATATATATATATAGTATATGTTACATATAGTATATATTATATATTGATAATATGTGCCTAGATGTATAGTATACTATACTAGAATGTGTTGGTATTGCAGTAATCTCTCATTGATACAATAGTGTAACAATGGTATTATGTTCTCTTTTATCTTCAAATGATCACAACAACCAAGCTTACAATGTACTATATACTATAGTATACACTATAAACTATAAACTATATATAGTGATGTAACATGCATGTAACACTCAGCCTTGCATTATTACATCATACTTACATCATACTTACATCATACTCACTGGTTATCAGCAACTTGAGCCAGCTAGCACACATTTAACAATGCATTCTCTGTTTGCTGTGGTTGTTACATACTGTCTACTGATAACACTGTATAGCTAGCAGGTAGATCACCCACTCCTTTGTAGCCTGTATTCCTTTGTAGCCTGTATTCCTTTGTAGCCTGTATTCCTTTGTAGCCTGTATTCCTTTGTTGTTTGCATCTACATATGCATACACATACTTACTAGTTAGAGCACAATGTATACACATATATACATACACACATACATACATATACACATACTCACATATACATATATATACATACATTCACACACACACACCAACACACACACATATATACAAATACAAACACATAAAAACTGTTGTTTGAATGTGCACATTATCAATATATAGACAGTTTATTTACATTGATGTTCTACACACATACATACACACACACACACACACCCACACACACACATACACCATAACACACACACACACATACATACATATATAACAAAGTTTAGTATTTTAATGTGCACACATACACCAATACACCAATACCATAATAATTTATATGTTAACTACTAAGCCTATATGTGTACAATATGCTAATGTATTGTTTGTAGGAATACTAATGGTACATTGTTCTAAACATATATAGTATATATATATATATATATATATATATATATATATATATATATACTAGTAGCATACTTATAATTCATTCATTTTAAATACATTAGAACATAAACCAGTTATTTAGCCTAGATTCCAACATCAATGTAGTAAAGTTACAAGAAGTACTATAACTAGGCTGGTACATGCAAAACATTTATATTTTAATAATAATAATAATTCATATATATATATATATATATATATATATATATATATATATATATATAGATGTGTGATTTATAATGGAAAGCTTTATTAGTGAATAACACTCTTCTATATGAAATAGGGAGTGAGTTATATGCATGATATATATATATATATATATATATATATATATATGTAATATATAAAGCATCTAGGTATCTAGAATATCTTCTGTAATCGATATAGATTATATCTATTTCATTCCCTACTCTAATTTAACTACTTATATATGTATGATATTATTGTATTTAATCTTGTTTTACTTATAAAGCATATCTATTACATTCAAATAATCATCATATTTAATTACATCATTATTATGTAATATTAAGTAATATTATAGCAATGCTATGTTTCTTTGTAGAATTTTAATAAGTATGAATTATGTTAACTTATATTTAAATAATATATATATATCACACACATACACACACACACACACACACACACACACATATATATATATATATATATATATATATATATATATATATATATATATATATATATATATATGTTTATTATAACATACAGATATATTCGAAGTAATGCCTTAAATTAATAAATTTACAAATATAATTGAAAGATAATATGACAGTTATTGTTTAGATATGCATACAGTAGTACACAGTGTATTACACACCATCCATGCTATGTGTGTGTGTGTGTGTGTGTGTGTGTGTGTGTGTGTGTGTAAACAATGCATTATGTTTGTTTACAGGGGCCCCATCCAAATATAGTCATCATTGTTCCACATTCACCAGCAGGCTATTTACATCTTCCATATTCACATCTATTTATAGCATCATATATATATATATATATAAAACCTCTAATAAATAATAAAACATGCACCAGTAATATGATACATAATATAATATGTATATTATATTATAGTGCAGACAGAGTAGACAGAGCCTGGTAGCCTGTGATATTGGTGAGTGTCTTTTTTATTAATTGTGTAAAATATACAGACACAGTGAAATCATTAGAATATACACAACCAATGTATACATATATATATAGAGAGAGACTAGGCCAACTATATAGACTATATAATAGATATATAATAACCTTAGACTATCCTATATGTATACATGAATATAATGCACTATATAATATAGTGCATTATATTCATGTATACATATAGGAGAGTCTAGGTCAGACTTATAATGCATTATGTACATGTATGTACTATTAAGAATGTAGAGTATATAAATATATGTTTATATATATATATATGTATATATTAGTATATATTAAATATATATATATATATTTATTAAGGCTTAATTTTAGATATTCTAGGTAATAAGTGTAATATTTTTCATTTTAATATAATGTATATATAAATTATATATTCCTGGAATGCATAAATGATTTATATATAGTTATATAGTTTATAAATAATACATAAAGAATTATATTATATACATAGTACTATTAAAATGCTCTATATGTGCAATATAATACATAAATATATATATATATATATTTTTTGGGTAAAAATAATATTGTACATTATACATACTATAAGCCTCAGACTACAATGTATGTATTTAATTCAATATTAACATATATTTAATTTTTATAATTATATTTATTATTAACATACACACATAGACACACATAGACACACATACACACACATACACACACACATACACACACATATACACACACACACATTATAATATTACATAACATACCTGAGATAAGAGGACCACAAAGTACAAGAGATATTTTGTATATCATTATTGTTAATAATAGTATAGTATTATAATATATTACTTTTCTTTAAGGTATACATCTTTAGGTAGACATCTTTATAATACTACTATATATGTATATTCCATTTGCAGGTTTTTTTTAAGGTCAAAGTTATAACTTGTATAAACTCTTTGTGTACATTAATACCTTATATAGTATATATTATATACTATTTATATGATAGAATTCTCAATTGATATACATATTGAGATAGCTGTTATTTTAGTTAACTTATTTATTATATACAACGATTTTTCTAAGCAAAGATGGTTCACTCCCTTCTAAGCTATGTAATTATTATAATATAGTTCCCATACCAACCACTAGATGGATACACATGTATTATTTTAAGTTATATTTAATATTATTAATTCTAATTATCAGACTAATATAATTTTAATATTATAATATATTAGTGAATTATGTTTAAAAAAATATATTTAAAATTACGACATTTTCACATCATTTAAAGTTTACATGTAAATAACAATGACTGAATCGATCTACTTTTGACCTATATATATTCGGTAAAATTGTTATGAATTCACTTTTGATATCTCCAAATAATATTTTTGCGGAACACTTACTTTTTGATATATATCAAAATGTTATACATATCTGCATTTAAGATTATATTAGTGTATTATTTTTCGAATTTACATATAAACAGATACAAATCCAAAAATAGATTTTAGTTCACCTACCCGTAGCATTTGCGCTAGTGTCGTATTTATTTCAATACATCGGCCGAGTGAACAATATTTCCTTCGGAAAATCTTTATTATATAGTAATCAATTTCTTATTATTACATTATATTAATACAGTCAAAGCTCGATAACTCAACATTGACGGGACGGAGTTTTCATGTTGAGTTAGCGAGTATGTTGAGTTATCGGATATATAAATTAATGACTTAATTAATGTTTTGTTCACATAAATGCATTCAAAATAGTACTCGTATGATAATATAATAATTCTAATTGTATTTTTACGTTTATATATTTATATCCATATATTATCAAATAAAACCATGTTGAATAATGTATGTTGAATTATATTTGTTGAGCAATGTAGTTTTAATTTACATGTAAAAGATACGAATCCAACAACATATGTTTGTGATATTTTGATTTTTCATAAATGTTAAGTTATCGGATGTATATTTACATGTAATGTATAGGCTAGGATTATAAAAACGATGTTGATTTATATTTGTTGAGTAATAGGGTTTTTGTTAACATGTAAAAGATACGAATCAAACCAAATATTTGTTGGATGTTGAGTTATCGGCAATGTTGAGTTATCGGCATGTTGAGTTACCGAGCTTCTACTGTATATATATATATTTAGTATTGCTTATTAGATAACTATTATAATAATATCCAATTACAGAAATATGGATATTCCTCAACTTGAAGAGATCAAAGAATTAAAAATAAAGGTATTTCCATATAATACCAAATAAATAATTTACTTTTGATACCATCAATATATATTTAATACAGTTGATTTTATGATTTTAACATTATTTAATATTAAATTTAGTTTCATAAATGTAGGACATATAACTAATAAGTACATATTTTCTGAATTTACTTTATTTATATGGCTTGGGAATATGTTTATATAGCTCAGGAATATTATTTATTTGTAAATAAAATAATAAATATAATATTATATTTATTTAAAATTAACTAAATTATATTTACACTTTAATTAAATGTATTAATACATATAAATATATCTACTGGGGGTTTTATAGTAAGGGGTGACTTACACATTAGAGGAACACCCTTTCCTTGGTTCTCTCTGTAATATTCATAAATAATAATAAATATTTGGTATTTTAATGTAACATATTTATTGTACTGAAATTATGTTGTTATGTTATTTAAATTAAATATAAATCAAATAGATATCATTATAAGTAAGCATTTCCCAAATTGTGGTTGCCCTATTATCTAATGATTTACAGCAAATTTATATATCAATAGTGTATATATCAACATGAATTATGCATATATACTGTTTGTTGTTGATATTGTATAGATACAATATAGAGAGATCTCTCTTATCTTAACTCTATACACTCCTAACCTAACCTAACTTAACCTAACCGTATACACTCCACTCCTACCATTACCATAATGCATTCTTATCCTAATACCCCTAACACTCATCTCTTTCAGATCAGTGACTTAAACATTAGAAATAGGAAATTAGAGTACTGTTTGAAGACAGCTATAGACGAGATAAGAACTCGAGACCGAGCTCTGGCTCACAACACGATTCTCATCAGTAAGATCACACAGAATATCACCGATCATAGGCAAATACGTTAGTAGTAGTCGTCTATCTCGGGTACATGGTAGCTTTCTTTTCGTTAACTTGCTTAAATCATTAATGTTTCATTCTCATATATTATATGCATGATGCGCAAATGTCTTTAAATACACAATTTAATAATATTAATAATTATATAAAAATAATGTAAATATATTAATTATTAATCCTGGAATTCATAAATGATTTAAATAGAATTATATAGTTGATAAATATTAAATAAAGATTTATTACACAATTAGAACAATGTTGGATATATTTATTTAGTAATACATATATATATATATTTGATATATATGAGTTGATTTGTAATATTTATTGTAATGTGAGTAATATTAATGAGACTACTAATTATTAATATTTGTTTGTAATATTTCATATGTAAATTCTGATCAATACAATGAATGTCTACAGTAGAAAGTTGAACATTAAATATATGGGAAATCATTAGAGCACATAATATAGGAGAACAATTTATTTAAATATTTCTTTTATATTATATTTATATGAAAAATATTTTAAGTTTACTATAAATATATGGGGGAGACAAAAGCATATCTAGTAGTACTGGAACTACCATATTTATGTTGAATATTAAAATCTAAACACAGCATGATTTATTGATAAGTTTACATTAATATACTATACATAATATATACAAATAAATAGGGAATATTATATATATAGATATATAATTATTAAAATAGAATTTTATATTTAAATTAATCAACCATTAATATACCTTAATATACCTTTACAATATTCCCTTTATATGATTGATATAAAGAGAAAATTGGAGAAGTATTTGTACTGTTAATGGGATATATTTAATGATATCATAAAATCTCAATATTAATAATGTAGAGTGGTTTTCAGTTTGATTTACTCATATAATCCAACAGGGCATATCAATTTAATAAATCGGCATTGTTAATATCCTATATTATAGTTTTATATAAATGTATATAAATGTATATACATATATATATATATATATATATATAATATATATTATATATATATATATGAATATAATGATTTCTATTCTATTCAGCCATAGCCCCTCTCAGCAACAATGTGGTAGACATACTTATGAATTACAATGGAATAATGAAAGATGATCAGGTTACCTAACTGTTATATAACTGTGAGTGTGTGTGTGTATGTGAGTGTGTATTATTGTTGTAAAGAAAGTGGATAAGCAATTGATGCAATGTATGTAAAAGATAGATAAGCGAATGGAAATTGTATCTATAAATTAACAAAATTATGATTTTTATTGGATATTAGTCTAGGGATGTCAAAAAACCAAAATATGTCTATGTGGCTTTTAGCTTTTACTGTGGTTTTTTTGGTTTTGTGGTTTATCATAAAAAATGTAAAGGTATAAAATTATTAATAAAAGTATAGTTTATTATTAATGTATTGTATTAAAATCATAAAAATACCTTATTTGTATAATTTTTTAATATTTTCTATTGTATTGTTTTTTATATAATTTTATTATATAGAATTGTAATAAAATATTTTTTTTATTGAATCAATTTCTATGAAATTGTATTTTTATTGAATTTTATTTATTTTCTATTGAATTAAAATGTCAGTAAACATATTATATTTATTCTATAGAATTTGATTTTTAATAATAATACAAGGGAGGTAATACTATTTATTATATTCATATTTTAAATTTATATTAATTTTATAACATTATTTATATATTTTCTTAAAATCTAGAATTAGTTACATAATGTAATATATATTATATATATATCTATTAGAATTAAAATTATTAAGTTTATAATTTATTAATATACAAAATTGAAAAACCACAAAAAATATCAAAAGGTTTAAACCCAAAAACCCAATCTCAGCCAACCCTGTATTAGTCATATTATATATGTCAAATATTAATTATTATTAAAAACAATAGGTTTTTTGTCGAAATAGATTAAAGTGACTTCTATCTATATCAATGGATTTAGATTATAAAAGTCAATTAAATAGTATGATATCTTCAATTTAAATGCAAAAAAATACGAGAATATTGATATGATGTATTTTTATATATGAATATATAATTTATTTTTAGTATAAAATATAGTATACAATTAGTAGTAATTATCAATATATATGTATAAATAAATAATATTAATTTAAAATGTAATACACTACATTCAATTGCTTATCTACTTTTTTATATCCATAGTGTATATATGTATATATATATATATATTTATGTGGGTGTGTGTATGTTTGTGTATATTCACTGTGAATCACACTGTGATCTACATTGTATCTCATTAAAAGTAGACGATATATCATGTTTTATAATATATGTTTTAATAATTATAAATTAATTCTATAATATATTAATATAGTTATATAATAATATTATTTTATAATGGTTTACAATATATATTGATAATTATTAATATATATTATTATATATATTAATATAGTTATATAATAATATTATTTTATAATGGTCTATAATATATATTGATAATTATTAATCACTTGATATCATACAGTTAATGTTGACATAGTTGTATATATATATATACATATATATATATATTTTCTCTAATTAATTAATTAATATCTAGTATTTAACAATATGATACCCAAGAATTTTAAAAGTAACAATAGTTTAAATAAAATCAAAATATGATGAAAACATTTATTATCAAAAATAATAAAGGTATAAATTTATATTTAATTTAATTTAAATTGTATATCTATGTATCTTAATTTTATATCTATGTATCATATAATACCTATTTAATATTTAATCTTATCAACTATATATAATGATCATACAGGAGATGCCAATTGAATTACACCCATTAGTAGCTGATAACATCCCAGTGTTCCCTTCAAGGGCAATAGATAACGCATCAATGGCAAACACATCTTTTGAAGTTATTGAAAAGTTAGCTTTTCATCTATTGTATAAGTCGATAATTAATAACTAATTCATTACATTATTTAGACCAATGATCAAAATAGAAAAATCTGAAGATGGGTTTGGTTTGTAATATATTTTGTATATCGTGATAATTAAATAATATACACACACAATACTAATAATAATGTATACTACCTCGTAGTAATTGAATATCCAAGTGATTAAGTGATTCAACATAGTAATTGTGTATCCAAACTATGTAATTTCACTCAATATTCGATCAATACATTCTAAATAAATGTAAGTTTAGAGATGGTATCACAACTGACTTCTGGAGAAAGAGGCGATTCTATTAGATTGATTGACCTTCACCTTAAATAGAAGCACTGATATCGGATATATCTGTTGTCGGAGTATCTCGAGTATTATGATGCGACGATTCTATAATCTGTGAGAGATCATCAGTCGATGTGCATAACGTCAGGCTTAGTTTACAACCGATGAATTGGATACTCACAGTCGATTCATAGCCTACACGTGTGTAATATCTATGTAGCACTCTGGTTAATGACCTTACCCGGATCAACACTATTACACCCATATCAGTGAAAGCATCGCTGCGAATAAGAAGTTGACTGAAATGACTGAAGGACGACTACATTACTCTCCGGCAGCAGTACGCTTGAAGTCGATGGCCACGACCTTGAACACGCTCAAACGAATAAGTACGATATGAATATGGAACCTATCGCGTTGCATCTACTAATTTCCCTGTCATCCACATCTATTTACCCTGCCCCCACCTCTATTTCCCATGTCCCCCACATCTATTTCCCACTGATCTAGATGAATCATATATGCAATGATTCCACAATGAACGAGATATATGATCAACGAGAAAGTAAAGAAACACATCAAATATAAGACTACCTAAATTAAAGTACCCACAACTTCAACCAATGTTTATAACAGTTTAATGCCATATCTATACTTATATTTATATATAGAATTAATTGATATAATATTTAGTGAAATTACAGAGTTTAGATGCACAATTACAATGTTGAATCTCTTATAAGAGTTATATAGTAAAAAGCTGTCGATAAGCAAAGAAATGATCTCTACTTACAGATATTATTATAAACAATTAGTGCTTGGTAAATGATGTATTTAATTTATTAGTGGCCTCTAGTATATTATATTTATTTACAAATGATTACACATGCCTAGTGAGCTGGTATCAATCATTCTAAAACATATACCACTCTAATTTATATATTTGTGTACATTATAGAATGTGACGGATAATACATATATTCATTATAATAGATGTGCTGTCCTTGCTATATGATTATGTAATATTTAAATTGTAAATATTATTTAATATTATTTATATTATTCCTAATATATATTAAATTCAAATATTTATTAACATACATTATTGCTGTTTAGTAATGAACGATCACGACTTGTTTAAAGATTATCCCGACCTGAAAAATGCTATTGACCCTATTAAATGTTAGTATATCAGGTTTTGCATATAGTTGGCATAAACCTGTTTTAATCCAGCAAAAGTTGCATAGAAAAAACCTATCTCTTCAATGTTAATTTACGTTAAAAACCTATCTTTTCTATGTTTATTTACGATAACTAATCATATCTAAATAGTGTGCTTTTTTATTATTATAATAACTATATATTAATGTAAGTATAGATAAACTAATTGAACAAATAATAATTAAATCAATAATTTTAGTAATAACTTTGGAAAACCAGTTATAACCAGTAAGATAAAATGTCTGGTAAAAACCTAGAGTAAAGTCTACATTATAAAATCTAATACTCTATACAAAATTAAACTTAATATAGTTTCTATTTTTTACAAATAAATATCATTTATTTATAATAGATTTGTTATGTTATAGTTAATATAAAATTATAAAAATAAATAATAATATATTTAAATCCTAATAATACAAGTTCTATATTTTTGGACATGTTACAAACCTTTATAAATATTAAATTTAATGTGATAGATATTTTTATTAAATAATATCTATTATTGAAATTTAAATAAATATTCATATATATATATATACGTATATATATATATATATATATATATATATATATATATATATATATATAAAAAAATTATAATATTAATAATTATAATAAAATATTGTAAACTAAATACAAATAATATAATTGCACTCATCATAGATAATAATATGGTTTTAATAAAAAAAATAATATAGAAACAACCTTAAAATCTTAAATGTTAAATATATATAATACATTTTGTAAATTTAATTTTTTCCTTTTACATGTTAAAAACTCAAGTAATTGCATAGATTTAAATAAATTATTAATAAAATATATATGTATTTTTAATTAAAGATTATCTTTTAGGTTTTTATTAATATATAATAATTTGAATATAATATTTTGAGTAAATATTTTTCTGTTTGTTTATATTTATGTAAACTACAAAGATCATTAAGGGGCGGTTAAACATATGAATATTTATATGGTATAGATATGAATTTTTTTTTTTTTACAAAAAGTACGATAACTTCTGAAATAAATAATAATATAATGAATACCTTTTTTTAAGTGTTATTAATACATTTAAATTTATATATATTTTAAGTTATAAAATTATATGACCATCAAAATAATATCTACAAAACACTCATTTTAAATACTTTTAAAAGAATAAAATTTCCTGTAATTTCCAGTAACTAAGTTATTCTTTTAGCTCATACTATTTGAAGATATATTTATTACGATTAAGATCTGAAAGTTTCATATTTATCAATAGATTCAAAGTTATGGATGTTCAAAGATTTAACATTAAGTTTAAAAATAAAAAGTAGTGATATTAGTTTTTATTTTAATTATAATAATTGTAATGTATATTTTTATTAGGTTTTATTTATAAATGTTTATTTATAATACTTATATTTACTTTTATGTATCACCCTCTATATCATAAAAGATAATATATTATATTTACATATTTTTATATAATATAATTTTTAATAAAAAATATACTTAATTCAAAAATCATATGTTTCGCCAACCCTTAATATAATACATTATATATATAAATATATTTATTAAATATTATTTACCATATTTTGTGCAGATGTTCGAAAGTATGATCAAGACGTTCAAAAACAAAATGTTCAATACGGGAAATAAAAGTTTGATACAATAATTTCAAATAGTTTGAATAATAGATGTTCTACTCAAAACTAGTATTTAGTTTTCAAAGTTCATGAACATCCCAAAAGTTATATATACTTTCGAATAGTTTGATTTTGTAACATTATACATATATATATATTGTTCATTAAAAAAAATACTAGTTATATTCAATAGATATATATTATATTATTTAATATATATATATATATTTAATAAGCATTTATTTATATTTAAATAACAAACTTTATTTATTAAAAAAATATCTATAAATTTAAAATACATGAATGTTTCTATCATGTCAAGAATTATGGAAATTCTATTATTATGATTGTAATATAGTATTATGTTGTTTGATAATTTTATATTAACTATCGCATAACAAATCTATTAATTATATTTATTTGTAAAAAATATAAACTATATTAAGTTTAATTTTGTATACAGTATTAGATTTTATAATTTAGACTTTACTCTAGGTTTTTACTATACAGGTTATATTATTGGTTTTCAAAAGTTGTTAACATAAGTCGTAAAACCTATGGAACCCTCTATATATACAAATTATTTAATAAGCTATGTTTTAATAAAGTATGTTATAATTATTAATAATACTTTAAATATTAATGATTAGATGCAAGATGACAATTTTAAACACAATTATATACTTACATACGTATAATTCGTATTCGTTAATAAATATAACTCGATCTCATTCTTATACTAGTTATAGATCACAAAACGCTGGAGAACTTTCGTTGTAAGATTTGCTACCGGACGATGTTCAGTCGTCAGTCGTTCATCAAACATCTGTTGGTTCACACGGGCGAAGGTCGTTTCAAGTGCGAGCAATGCGACTACCGGGCGCTGGATAGGAGTCGTCTAGTTCGTCACATGCGTAAACATACCGGAGAACGACCTTTCCCCTGCGACCTCTGTGACTACAAGGCCACGCAATCGTCTTCTCTAGCCCGGCATCGTAGACAACACACGGGGGAACGGCCCTACCAATGCGACCTTTGCGATTACCGCGCTTCGCAGGGCACGACCTTGAACACCCATCGTCTGAAGCACGCTCGTGATCATATCTTCTACTGCGAACGGTGCGACTACAAGACTGTCCTCGAGAAGAACATGGAACAGCACAAGTTCCTTCACCTCGCCGTACTCGATTGTCCCTCTACCAGTGAGAACTTGTAGAACTGCCGCCCATATCCCATACGCCCCACCCCCCGCCCCCTGTTATGCAACTAGTTCTACATCTAAGATGTTCTATGCTTGCTTTTATATTTTCATAATCACCAAAACTTGTTTGACTGTTCCCCCCTAAATTCTATTGCAGTATTTATATGTATTCAATTATATTCACTATAGTATTAATTGATTATCTAATAAGACAGATATAATACTGTTTATTATTTAATTAAGAAGTTCATTAGACTATTATTATTATTATTATTATTATTATTATTAGAAGTATTATATTATTACTATTATTATTATTATTATTATTATTATTATTATTAGTTATACAATTATATGGTATAGGATGACTACATGAATGTGTATATATTTGTTTTATTTTAATCAATGCTTTATCAATATATTATATATATTTGATAATAATTATTAATTATATAATGAATTGATATCATTTACAATGTCTTATAAATAAAAATCCTATATCCTATTAAGCACAAGTAATATATAACATAATTAAACCATGGGGTTACAAATCAATATAAAGTTATATTTTTCACCATTATTTTAGTGAATTATCAATAGTATTAATACTCTCATTATTCTATATTGCTAATGTAAGATTTATTCACTCTAACTGGTTAAAATTGAAATCCTCCTCTAATATTAATAAACAATATTATCTAGATATTTAAGATAAATCTTAACATTAACTCTTTAATTTGTATGCCCTCATATATAATCCTAGATATTCAAGAACGATTAAGAAGGTCTATCCTCTTCTCCCTTTCCTCTAAGTTAACTTCATATAATTTTATCCTCAGCATTAGTTTTACTTTTATTTTTTAATTAATAATACAAGCAAACGACTAGTTTTTAACGTATATAAATAGAGTAGTTTACAGGATAAAGATGTATATCACAACTTTATTGATTTTAAAAAGGCTTTTGACCATGTATGGCATAAAGGTTTATGGCAAAGTATGTATAACTTCGGAATATCACAATATATCATAGAAATAATAGAATCACTATATTCTAGCTCTACTAGTGCAGTCCTTATCACCAATGTAACCGGGAGCTTCTTCAACACAACTGTATGAGTCAGACAGGGATGTCTACTCTCTCCAGTATTGTTCAACATCTTCCTTGAACAAATTAATATAAACACGCTCGATGAGTATACTTCAACTATCTCGATTGGCGGTCGAAAGATAAGCAACCTTAGATTCACAGACGATATCGACCTAATAGCAGGAAGCAATACCGAATTACAAGACCTGACAAATCGACTAGTCGAATCTTCAAAAGCCCACGGCATGGAAGTAATCCAAGAGAAGAGAAAAACGATGGTAAATTCAAAGAATAATGATAAGTGCGCTAAAATCTACATGGATGGAATACTACTCGAAGATGTAAAAATCTTCAAATATCTAGGAGCGCCCTAAAATCGGATGGAGCGTCAGCCTGACGCCGTCAGGTAATGAATTACGAATTCGCATAGCTACTGCTACATCTGCAATGATAAGATTAAACATTATATGGACCAGTACAAATATCGGCTTTAAAATAAAATTCAATTTATACAGATCGCTAGTTCTATCTATACTACTATAGTAGTATACTATATATATATTCGAAAACAAAGCTCATAGTATACTTCTTGAAATCAATTATCGATATATGAAAACTAATCAATATGTAAATGAGACAATAATACAATTTGTAGGAAAATTCGAACCTCTGCTGACAACTATCAAAAGAAGTAAAATGTCATACTATGGGCACATATGTCGCCATAATAGTTTGGCAAACACTATCTTGCAAGGAAAAGTTGAAGGTGCAAGAAGCAGAGGTCGCCCAAAGATAGACTGGATGTCAAACATCACTCTGTGGACAAATAAGACGTTAGATGAACTGTTGGAGAAGACGAGGGATAGAGACAGATGGATAAAAGTTGTTATTGTTGCAAGCAACATGATTCCCCCTACGATGCATGCGTCACGGGATTAAAAGTAAAAGTAAGTTACAGGATAGATCACTTAGTTGTACACTGTGGAAAATAGGAATACATGAGAGTATTCTTCATTAATGAAACCGTAAAGGAACACATATTAATGAAGTCGGTTAACAACTTTAGTAGGATATCATCTATAATAATGGATCTACGTATGTTTACTAATGTAGTGTAACGTTAAGCGTGTTAAAAACAAAGTATGTTAGATAGTTGCAGTTAGATATTAGGGATAAGTGAGTATTATTTAGTAGGTTGTTAATTAGTTTAAGTAAAGTAGTTTGATTACGAGTTAAGTATTCTATCTCGAAAGAAATTAATTTCTAATCTAGAATTTATAATCAAGAATATCATTATAGATAACATTCATTAATGTATAGATATGCCTATTAATGGTTGTAGGTACAATAGTATACTATTAATATAGATACATTACATTCCATTAATTAAATATGGATAGTTTCGCTTAGAATATTAGTTAGATTATGTAGGTGGACAATTGAGCGTACTTTTGATACTTAAGATGCGTTATGTATTGTTGAGGAAATATTCAGTTTATAAGTTAAATATATTGTTTAATTGAAATTTGTTTTAGAGATTAATTACAATGTCTTTGATGTTTATTTATTAATAATAGTTAATGAGGATTACCTTCAATATACCGTATCCACAAGTTAATATATTTTATATGGGGATTAGTTAGGATTAAGGAAAGTAAGTACCCCAGTCTGACAAATATCTGCCTGAAGAATTAGTATGGAAAACATCTGGATAATCACAACACTTGTAAAAGTGATGTAAAAACTATTTGGTGTTGTAACACTTGTTACATACTTTATGGATATAATAAATAATGTACCCACATATTGGTCATTACCAATGACTCATTGTATTCTTAACATAATTTTTATAGGAAATATTTCCTATCAATCATGAAATTATTTTCAAACCGTTCACGATAACGCTTTAAATGCAGTTCTTCTAAACGATGCAGGCAATACAACATTTCAAAACAGTCGGATCACTTTAACGTATTATCACATATATATATAAATATTATAATATTTTCATTTATATAATATTTCATTTATATAATATTTTCATTTATATTTAAGGTGTTAAACATAATGGTGTCAGTTTTTTATTTACCTATTTGTCATTATTTTTGGTTCCTACTTTATGATTTAGTGAATAGATATGTGTACCCATATGTAGATATTTATCCCTTAATTATAAGTATATTCTTTAAAATAACTATTATATTCTAAGACCTATTATAATTATATTATAAAGTCATTTAAAATATGCTCAAGTAGTTATTAACTAATGAAATTATAAATATGACATAGAAATTTGTTGTTTTTTTTTGTGAATTGAGTTATAAAAGGTTATAAAAGGATCTTCGTTAGGGTATATATCCGATATCCTATATCCGAAAGCACTGCCATATAAATAGATATACATCTACTAAATTTAACAAATATATTGATGTTGTTATATATATATATTTCATATTTAAGTTTATTATAAATACTTGTATACTCTATATAATTTATTTAGATTTAAATAATATTAATTGGTCGAATTATATAACCATTTTTATTATCCAATCAAAAATGTACACATATGTTAAACTTAATTATTAACTTAAGTATTATTATTTTAAAATATAACCATGGTTACTCAGAATTAATATTTACGACGTACGTAAGTAGTGTTTCAATAATTTATATTTTGTATATATATATATTGATTACGATTATATGTTTATTTATATTAATTAATATAATGATTTTTTAATAATGTATTAATTAATTAATAATAATATTATTTGTAATACCAATAATAGGTAATACCTAATATTATTAGGTCCTAATAATCATATTATTAAAAATATATAAAATATTAAAATAATACCTAGGTCAAATATAATATTTATTTTGTTGCTATAATATATTATAATAAATATCTAATTAATGTTGTTTATTAATTAGTATATATATATATATATATATATATATATATTATATATATATTAGTAAAACAATATTATATTGAATATCATATTGAATATGACGTTTTTCATTAATTAAATTTAAAATTATGAATTAAAAAAGTTATTAAATTTACTTATTAACAGCTATTTATTTTTTAGTTAAAATATAATATTGGTACAAAATTGTATAGCATTACTTAATTTTATGACAATTAAAAACTTATATTTAATAACTTATAATTTCTCTTTTATATATTAATTAGAGTAATTATTTATTTAAAAATAAAAATAATATTTATAATGTTTGTTTACTATATGGTTGCCATATAAAACGCCACCTGGCAATAACTATTTGTTGGGTACTATCAAGCACTGTCCTTGGTACTCATAGATTTATAATTTACATAAAAGTAAACTATACATCTATGTTGGTAGGCTACTACCTACTACTACCTACTACCTAGTAGTACCTACCTACTCATATACATCTAAGGGCGAAGCCTTATAAGCCCTATATTAATATATAACGTCTTTGTTGGTACTATTACCTCCCTGCTATTACTGTTTGGTTACTATTTTGGCCCACATTCATACCTGAATAATCTTATAATAATAATCATATTATTAAAATTATATAAAATATTAAAATAATACCTAGGTCAAATATAATATTTTACATAATATTTATTTTGTTGCTATAATATATTATAATAAATATCTAATTAATGTTGTTTATTAACCATTTAATATTTATTTTAACTAGGTTTTATATCAAATTGATGCCGCGAAGTGCCAAATATGTGACTAATGTAATACACAAACGACTTTAACACTGCAGTGAAACGCTAGTACAAACTTTATCAGTGAATGTATGATAACAAATAATGCTACTTTATTTAATAGAGTATAGGTTATATACTATAGTAGGAATATATATATATATATATATATATATATATATAAAATATAGGGAAAAGTAACCTAATAAGGACACTTTAACAATAAATAATCAATATTTTATGACTCATTATTTGTATTCAAAAAATATATTAATATTATATGATTATAGATATTATTTTGATTTTAAAATTTACCTATGAATACCCTGTAGATTTGTTATAACCTACCCATAACGATGTTTCATTTAAATTAAACATTATTGTTTAACTTTGACATATTATTAAATTATTAATTCATCGATAATTGTTATCACACGTAATATATATAAATAGGTATATATATATAATATATATATATATATATATATATATAAATATATATATATATATAAATATATATATATATATATATATATATATATATATATATATATATAGTTTAATATATGTATAGTTTTGAAACCGACTTTTGTGATTTCGAAACATCCACATCTGGATAAAGTTGGTTTCGAAACAAATTAAACAGAATAAAGTTGATTTCGAAACAAATGAAACCAGATAAAGTTGGTTTTGAAACATAAAATATGGTCGTTATAAAATCAATATTACAATAACATTATATACAGATAATAGGTAACAGTAATATATGATGTAACTAGATATATATAGGTCGTACAGTACGGTTGTAGTACTATTAGTGATTTAATTTTGCCCATTTTTTATTATCTCAAGACAATCAACCCATGGTCAACCTAATTCAGTCAACCTAATTCAAATATATTTATTACTTTATTTTAATTAATAATATACTGTAACATAATTATGACAATATATAAGTTAATTTAAAATTAATTTAAACCTAATAAACCTAGATGAAATATATTTTGTAACTAATTAATAATGTGTTGATACGTAATGATTACTAAAAAGTAATAAAAAAGTAATAAAAGCTAATATTTCTAAATGTAATTGCATTTAACACTACTGTAGATGTCACTATATGTGTCATAGAAACACTCGACAAATTTAATTTTTGTCATATAATATCTTCAGATAGGCTTTTGTTAGATAGTTTTTTTTTACATTTTTTCAAAATATTTTTTTTAGAAATTTTTATAATATATTTAAAACATTTTTTTGAAATATTTGTAAAATTTTTAGTAATATTTAAAAATAATTTGTTCGTAATAATGTTGGTAATTTGTGGACATTTTTTTGAAATATTTTTAAACATTTGTTCAACATTTTTTTATATTTTTCGTATTTATAAAATATTTTTTACATTTTTTAAATTCGCACCTGTATGATATTGGTCCGGACATTTTTTGTAATTTCTTAATAATTTCGCTCATCTTACGTAATATGACGTATACGTCGTTATACATGTTATAACATCGTGTGGGGTTTCTATTTATCCATACAAAATAAATGCATTCAAAACCCTTTACTTTATAAAATATCAATACGTAAAGGGTTTCGTTTACCAAACCCTTTAGTCGTATTTAATATGAAACTAAAGGGTTTGTCGAAACCCTTTAATACCTTAAATTTGCATATATAAAGGTTTTCTATTTATAAGTTAATATAATAGCTTTCAAAACCCTTTACTTTATAAAATATAAATAACTAAAGGGTTTCGCTAAACAAAACCCTTTAATCGTATTTCGTAGATACTAAAGGGTTTCACGAAATTCATAGTGGTGATTCGAATAATTATTATACACACAATTATTATGCCAACATTATTAATTATTCTAAGTAAAACTATATTATTTTATAAAATTTTCTCTATTTTAAAATATTTATTTAATTATACCCTAATAAAAATTAGTACTCAATTATTATTTTTATTTTATATTTAAGGTAATATTCGTCATTATATAAATAAAATGTTATTTTAAAATTGAAATTTTAATATTTAATCAATATTTCTATTCAAATTTTATAATTACCTAACTCGAATTAGGTAAACCAGACCTTTGTATTACATTGGAAATTAAGTATATTAATTAAAATGATACGATTGGAAATCATGTTTAATTAAATACTCAATATTGGATATATAACAATTATACGTTTATTAAATATTATGTATAACATAACATTTAAAACATTATAATATTTAATTAATTAATTATTTAATTAATTATAATAATACAAATTAAAATACAACTGATAATCAATTCAATAATATTTTATGAAATTCTATCATTTATTAGATATTTTCACGAAACCCTTTAGTATAAAAATAGCTTAACTAAAGGGTTTCAAACCCTTTAGTGGATATTCGCACGAAACCCTTTAGTATAAAATATGCGTAACTAAAGGGTTTAAAATTTATTCTACCAAACCCTTTAGTTTGAAAAAAAGCTTAACTAAAGGTTACCAAACCCTTTCATTAAACGGTCATCGATTAAAGGGTTTATTTCACGAAAACTAAAGGGTTTTTTTTAACAGTGTAGTATCTATAGATATACGTATACGCGAGAATGGGAAGTCGAAGCTTCTTGTGTTGAAACTGCATAATTAGGTGTTAGTGAATAATTTATATGTGTATATATAACCTATATATAACCTATATATATATATATATATATTAGACTAATCTGAGTTGATATTATGGTGTTGCAAAAATATAGTTTTACACTTGCATATCGTAAATCCGTATTTATCCCTTTCAATCATATCACAAGAAACCGGATATAGGTATATAGCGGAGTTAAATATAGAGTATACGTATAACCTGGCTCCCATCACATTTTATCATAAGACCTTCATCCTTGTATATTTTACACACGCACCTGATTACCTTACCGAACGAATCGATAGGATCGGAATTCCTAAGTAATTACTCTACTGGAATTATTCTGTAATATTGGCCATGGTATATCACGGCCAATAGGGAGGGAATGTTAGTTAGTGTAGCTTCATAAGCGTATGTTTTCACTTGTAAATCAGACATACTTAATGTATCTATATATATATACATGTGTGTGAATATAAATTATACATATTAATACATCTTATATATATATAGCCGGTTTCTTGTTCCGCGAATAACATATATGTAAGTATAACATATATAAATAAGGATGTATGATCTTAAAGTGAAAACATACGCTAGCTATCGTTAAGTGTTAGTGTAGCTTACCCAGATCTACTAACTAATATTCCCTCCCTACAACGATTACCATATATATATATATATATATATATATATATATATATAATTCCATATTCTTGCCTCATATAAAGTATTGTAACATATTTTGCGGAAATACATATAAATCTAATGTATCATGCATATATATTCTTCAAAAGCGAATGATAAGAATTATATGTAAAAAACATTTTTTACATCATACTAATGGACTATTTATTGATAATTCTTTATTAAAAATAAATGAAATTACATATATAAGTACATGTGAATTTATGTTTAAAATTTTCAATGATCTTAATCGTGTTATAACAAATGCATTTTTTTCTGTAACTTCATCATCTCACAACACTAGGAGCATAAATAATTTCTCAATTATTAATTTCAAAAAAGAACTATGCAGAAGAACATTAATATACATTGGACCAATTACCTGGAATAAGCTTGATAATATTTTAAAAAATATTTCAAATTATAAATTATTCAGGAAACGTATGTATACACATTTGTTATCTTCTTACTCAGTATACTTATAATCTAAATCTCATTTTTCTAATTTTATATCTTTTATCATGTCTTTTATCTAATATTGTATTGTATACTAAGATCCACATTTTATTCTTATTTTAATTTATTGACGTTTATGTAAAAATTAAAAAAAAATTAATACTTTTGAGTGTTTTACTTTACAATATTTTATTTCCCCGACATTAATAATATTATTTTACTGAATTTTTGCATTTTATATTTGAATTTACTTTCATGTTTTCTTTCTTTTTAATTGACGTTTATATAAAAATAATAAAATTAAAAAAAACTGTTAGGTATTTCTTTTTTCTTTAGTATTTTCTTTAGTATTTTTTATTTCCCTCTGACTAATAATATTATTTGACTTTATTTTTAATTACATAAACATTTTGTATTGAATCTTTTTTCTTGTATACTTGATTATACTTCTTTGTTTTATTTCTCTTTATTGACACTTATATAAAAATTAGTAATTAAACTAACATTTCAGTTTGAACAAATATTTTACATTCTTTACATTATTATAAAGTATTACAAAAAAATTCCTAAAACTTATTTACTGAAAAAAAAAAAAAAAAAAAAAAATGTTACATACAGTTCTTACCATCTTTCTAGATATTCTTTTTGTTATGTTTTATTCAGTTTTATTCAGTTTTACTTCATTTTACTTCATTTTTTTCTTCTTTATACTAATACATCTATATTTTTGTTTAGTGTATTATTTTATAGTACTTATTATTTATTTTAGTTATTTATTTATAAATAATTAAATGATGATTACATAATTTTATGGCAAGTTCAAACAATTTATATTATTTTTCTATTTTATTCATTGTATTGTATCTATGTAAACAGGAAGTCATCTAATATTTTATAATATTTTATTTATTTAGTTTTTTTTGAACTTGCTTTAAAATTAAGGGTTATTGTCTCGATAAGCTTTAGCTTCTACAAAAACCCTGGTGCAAACCTAAATCTGATAATAATAATAATAATATATATATATATATATATATATATATATATATATATATATGTATATATATATAATATACAAACTAGCGGGGTTTAATACATTAACACTGGAACTGGCGAGAGAATAAATACGAACAATATATCTATAGTTACAATAAGTATTATATGATATTCACATATTTCATAGTAATTATATGGTAAATGTATGGTCTTGGACAGGACATTTTTTTGAATTACTTACCACGTGACCGAGAAAAACCCGAAAAATGTATTACCAAATCGTTTTTGCAGGGTCATGTTTACCTCACACGTGACCTGGCAAGATGACGTAATACAGTATACCTAGAGGTCAGCGATGTCCGTGCATGTAGTAGCTACGCGAGAATGGGAAGTCGAAGCTTCTCGTGTTGAAACTGTATAATTAAGGTATTACAACGGAGTATACATATATATATATATATATAATATACAAACTAGCGGGGTTTCGGTGAATATATTAACACTGGAGCTGCCGAGAGAATGATGATCGAACAATATGTTGATACGAACAATAAGTATTATATAATATTAATATATTTCATAGTAATTAATAATTACTAATTATAGTTACACTACTTTTGATGTTGCCATTTATATAGAGATATAGCACACACACATATATATATATATATATATATATATATATATATGAATGAATGAATGAAATCAGTTTATAGACATACGACATACTATGTATATCATACGTCTATGGAGGATCAATGAAAGCCTAGGCTTTATTTGGTCGATACCTCCAATATGTTCATGTACAGATTACAATATTAGTAAAAGTAATAATATAATAATAATGATTCATGTGTTAGCATTCTTTGTAATAAAATAGAAGATATATATATATATATATATATATAAATTAATAAAAATAATAAAACACTGTTCATGAACATAAGTTATCATCATATTTCAATCCATTACATTAAAGTAAATAATAAAATAAGATAATAAAATAATTGTATAATATTAAAATGTATCAAAATATATATTAGTAAAATATGTAAATTTACAATATTGAGAACTTGTTAATACAAATAGTAAATTATTATAAATATGTGTAAAATAAAAATATCTAAAAGTATGTTATAAAATTAAAACTACTAAACAAAAATTAATCATCTTTCAATAAGTGCAATGGCGCCACATTCCTGTCAAATTACAGATGACTAATAATACCAATAATAATTAAAAAAAATATTTAAAACAATAAACGAAACAAGATGTAAAACAAATATAAATATTAAAAAAAATAAATATTAAAATATATAAAATATATAAAAAAAAAAAAAAAAAAACTAATATTTACTTATAAATGAATATTTCAATGTTTTTTTTTAGAATAAATATATTATTAATATTCTTTTTTCGTAAAAGATTATTAAACATTAATTCATTATATAACTTTGGTCCTTTAAAAAATATTGTATTTTTTAATTTATTTGATTTCATAAGTGGTAGAATAAATTTATTTTTAAGTTTATTTAACTTGAAATATGAGTTATAATCTAATTTATATTTATTATTTAAGAAATTATAGATTAGTAATGTGTTTCGATATATAATTAGATCTTCAAATTTTAAAATATTATTTTTTTAAAAAAAAAGGACCAGTATGTGTTAGACGTATTAATGGTAATTTTGATTTATCTATTATTTGTTTATTAATAATTCGTATAATCTTTTTCTGTAACATAATTAATTTTGTAATATTCGATTTATAAGTATTTGACCATACTTCAATCCCATATGATAAATTAGATAAATAGAACGAATTATATAATAAAATTAAATTTTTTGTATCTAAAAAAGATATTTTTGTTATAGTATATATAATTTTTGACAATTTATTCGATAAATAATTTATATGTTTTTTGTAAGTCATTTGGGAATCTAAGTAAATCCCAAGAAATTTATAATTATTAACTATATCGATTTTAATGTTATCTATTGTTATATCTTTTAATATACCAGAATTTATATATGGCAATATTTTTGTTTTTTCGATATTTAGCTTAAGCTTATTTATATCAAACCATTTTTTTAACTTATCCATGTAATATTGCAAATAATATGTTAATAATGTATAATTTTCAGCAAATATAGTTATAGATGTATCATCTGCATATAAATTGATATTAATATTATTTACTTGTTCATTATTAAAAATATTTGATATGTCATTTATAAAGATAATAAATAGTAGAGGTCCCAGAACAGATCCTTGCGGCACTCCATATTTAAAAATCTTTCTAGATGATAGAGTATTATCAATTCGTGTTATAATATTTCTATTTGTAAGATAACTTTTAATACATAAATTTGTATCACCTCTAAACCCTATACATTCCAATTTAGCAAGTAAAATATCATGATCAACCACATCAAATGCTTTCTTGAGATCTAAGAATATAGTAGCTACTTTTTTTTTGGAGAGAGTTTATGTAAAATGAAATGCTGAATATTTAATAATGATAAGGTTGTATTTGATCTGGGAACAAAACCATATTGATTTTTGTTAATAATATTATGCTTAAATATATATTTTGATAATCTATTAAAAATAATTTTTTCAAAATTTTTAGATATTTGTGGTAGTAATGAAATTGGCCTGTAATTGGATATTTGTTGTTTATCATTAGTTTTATATAAAGGTTTAATAATTGCAATTTTCATATTGTCAGGAAATGTATTTGTTTGGATACATAAATTAAATATCTTTTTTAATGGTTCTAAAATATATTGAATAATATCTTTTATTAAGGTCATGTCATGATTATTTATATATAATGATCTTTTTGATTTAATATCCTTAGTCACTTTAATTATTTCATCATTGTCAATTGGTAAAAAGTAAAAACTATTAAAATTATTAGATAAAAATTCTTTAAAATCATTTTTATTTATATTATTAATTGAATTATTTATTTTACTTCCAATGCTCGAAAAATACTCATTAAATGCATTACATTGTTCGTACCTTTCATTCATTTTAATATTATTATCTATGAAAGTATTTGGATAATCCGAGTCTGTAGGTTTTATTATTTTATTAATGACTTTCCAATTTTCTTCTTGTGTATTTGCAGTAAAAAGATTTTTATAGTAATTATTTTTTAAAATTTTAATATTTTTATTAATTTAATTTTTTAATTTTTTATATTTACCAAATATACAAGGACAATTATTAATTTTGTATTTTGTATATAATTTATTTTTCTTTTTTATTGCATTTTTTAATTTATTATTTAGCCATGGATTAAAATTGTGATTCAATTTAATTCTTTTTTTAATAAAAGGACAGTGCTTATTAATACTCTTAGTTAATATATCAATAAATGTATTGTATAGTTCACAACAATTCTGATTATTTAAAATGGTATTCCAATGTATTGTACCTAGTTCTAATTTTAGATTATATAAATTTAATTAATTAATATTTATTGAATATGTATATTGACCCTTTCTTTTAATAAATAGATTATAATTAAACATACAAAATATTAATGAATGATCACTAATATCTGTATGTATTACACCTTGTATTACATCAGAACAATTTGTAAAAATATTGTCTAAACTTGATATTGAATTTTGGGTGATTCTTGTGGGCATATCAATTATATTAGATATACCTAATTGGATCAATATATTTTTAAACGAGTTAGATAATACAGTATTATTTAATAAATTAATATTATAATCACCACAAATATACATTTCTCTACTTATATATTTATGAAATAAGTTAAACAATAAATTAATAAAATCATTTCCATTATAATCAGGTGATCTGTAAACAGATGATATAATTTTAAAATCATTAGAATTCATAATTATTTTAATTGATATAATATCAATATAATCCATTATAGAATAATAAAGGTCTTCAATTATGCAACATTCTATCAGTTTACTAACTAATATAAGTACACCTCCGCCTCTCTTTTTATTGGATAATATTCTATTTTTTATAAAAATATTATAATTAGGGAAATATATATCTGGGTAATCTTTATCAGTAAGCCATGTTTCCGTTAATATAATAATATCAGGTTTATGGGTCAAGTTATCGATAAATATTAATAATTTATTTATATTTTTATTAAAACTTCGTATATTTAATAATATCATTGATAGGCTTGTATCTTTATAATGTATTTCATTATATTCATCTATATTTAAAAGATTCATTTATATTTATAATATTTTGTTATTGTATTATAGATTTTTTTATCTGTATTATTATATATTAATTTAAATTCATTGTTTATAAATTGAACTTTACAAATAGTATCTAATTTACATTTGGCTTTAGCTATTTTAAAACATTATTTCTTTTGAATAAGTTGTTCTATACTATATTCAATAGATATTCCTACTTTATTAAAAGATGAATTTTTCAATTTATATGCATTTCTGATTAATATTGATTTTGATTCTTCAGAATCAAGTACAATTTTCATCGGTCTATTTTTAGATAAATTTGTTATATCATTTTTATTGAATTTACCAATTCTATGGAATTTATTTATTTTTATATTTTTATTTTGATCAGATACTATATCTATAATATTTGATATAGATTTAAATTCAGAATTTTCTTTAGAATGTATGTCATTAAATATTTGTTCTTTTACATTGTATAGAATAATAGTTTTTTTTATACAATTTATATTATTAGTTTCAGATATATTTTTATTGACTGATTTAATTATTGTATTTTCAATAGTTTTTTCTAAGTTTTTATTTAATATATTTGCATATGATTCTGTATCATTACATTTAGGATATTATTATATATTAATTATCATTACATTACACCTATCATTATTAATATTTACACTATTTATTATAGATTTCAATTCTGTGATATTATTTTTTAGATCATTTATTACTTTCGTATTTTCATCAATTACTGATTTTATATGTATCAAATAGTTTTATAATGTAATTTTTAATTGTCTCAGACAACTCTAAATTAGACATTCTATTTGTCATATTTTATTTCGTATTAATTTATAATATATAATGTATTCAATACTTACATACTTAAATAAGCAAATTAAACAAATATATATATTATTTAATTCTACATGATAAATATATAAGTATGTGTAATTAATATATATCCATATAAATATAAAAATATATATATATATATATAAATAAATACTGATAATAAATAATGTAAATAATATACACTATTATACAATGTTTACATATAATATATAATGTATTCACTATTAAATAAGCAAATTAAACAAATATAAATATATTTAAATAATACATGATAAATATAAAATATGTGTAATTAATATGTATAAAAATACTGATAATAAATTTATGAAATAATATTAACATATAATGTTATATAGAATATGATAAATAACTTAGCTGTATTGTTTACGGTTGATTGCGTTTATAAACACGTCCGCTCGCTATGAATGCTAACACATGAATGATATATATATCTACTTGCCATATATAAATATATATTGACATATATATATATATTGATTATATTGTATATATAGCTACAGTATATATATATAATGTTAAAACTTATTATATATTTATTATATAATTTATAAAGTATACTTTATAGTGACTATAGTGTGAATATCCTAGTGCTAATTCTCAATATATATAATATATATATTTGTAACAAATTTAAGGTTCTATATACTTTAATCAATCAAAGGACTGTTGAATACCACTTAAATATAACATATATTAACAATCATAATAATGACAATGACAATATGTACCAACCCGGTGAGACATAGATTCAAGTGTGTATATCTCACCGAGCGTCGTTTCTTTTATAGGAAAATAACAAAATCTGCAGACGATAAAGAATATTAAATACAAAACATTAGAAGTATTCATAAGTCTATATAAATACACATTTAAAACTCAATTTTCCTACACGTGTCACATTCAATATATGCAATCAATCGAGTGTGACACCGAAATTGAGTTTTAAGTTTTTATGTAGATATATCAATTGATATTAATTAATATAAATGTACTTAAAAACTACTCTATAGAGTATACAGGATGATTCCTTGATTGTTTCTTCTATGTAGAATATGTAGAACCTATATATGATGACGTCTTTCAGCGGACACAAGTGCACCATACGCTTATACATTATATTCCTTACGACGGATTGCAACGGAGTATATACATATATATATATATATATATATATACTAGACTAATCTGAGTTGATATTATGGTGTTTCATAAATATAGTTTTACATTTGCATATCGTAAATCCGTATTTATCCCTTTCAATCATATCACAAGAAACCGGATATATATATATAGCGGAGTTAAATAGGGAGTATACGTATAACCTGGCTCCCAGCACAATTATCATGCGACCTTCATCCTTGTATATTCTACACACGCACCTGATTACCTTACCGAACTAATCGATAGGATCGAAATTCCTAAGTAATTACTCTACTGGAATTATTCTGTAATATTGGTCGTGGTATATCACGTCCAATAGGGAGGGAATGTTAGTTAGTATAGCTTCATGAACGTATGTTTTCACTTGTAAATCAGACATACTTAATGTATCTATATATACATGTGTGTGAATATAAATTATACATATTAATACATTTTATATATATAAATAGCCGGTTTATTGTTCCGCGAATAACATATAACATATATAAATAAGGATGTCTGATCTTAAAGTGAAAACATACGCTAGCTAACGTTAAGTTATAGTGTAGCATACGAAGATATACTAACTAATATTCCCTCCCTACAACGATTACCATATATATATATAATATACAAACTAGCGGGGTTTCGGTGAATACATTAACACTGGAACTGGCGAGAGAATGAATACAAACAATTTATCGATAGTTACATAAGTATTATATGATATTCACATATTACATAGTAATTATATGGTAAATGTATGATCTTGGACAGGACATTTTTTTGAATTACTTACCGCGTGATCGAGAAAAACCCGAAAAATGTATTACAAAATCGTTTTTACGGGGTCATGTTTACCTCACACGTGATCTGGTAAGATGACGTAATAAAGTATACCTAGAGGTCAGCGATGTCCGTGCATGTAGTAGCTACGCGATAATGGGAAGTCGAAGCTTCTCGTGTTGAAACTGTATAATTAAGGTATTACAACGGAGTATACATATATATATATATATATATATATATATATATATATATATATAATATACAAACTAGCGGGGTTTCGGTGAATATATTAACACTGGAGCTGCCGATAGAATGATGATCGAACAATATGTTGATACGAACAATAAGTATTATATAATATTGACATATTTCAAAGTAATTATAGTTACACTACTTTTGATGTTGCCATTTATATAGAGATATAGCACACACATATACACATATATATATCTACTTGCCATATATAAATATATATTGACATATATATATATATATATATATATATATATATATATATATATATATTGATTATATTGTATATATAGCTGCAGTATATATATATATATAATATTATAACTTATTATATATTTATTATATAACTTTATAAAGTAGTGTGAATATCCTAGTGATAATTCCAAATATATATAATATAAATATTTGTAACAAATTTAAGGTTCTATATACTTTAATTAATCAAAATACTGTTGAATACCACTTAAATATAACATATATTAACAATCATAATAATGACAATGATAATATGTACCAACCCGTTGAGACGTAGATTCAAGTGTGTATATCTCACCGAGCGTCGTTTCATTTATAGGAAAATACCAAAATCTGCAGACGATAACGAATATTAAATACAAAACATTAGAAGTATTCATATGTAATTTTATTGTATTTTATCCGAATGAAAATGATTAAATATGACATTACATTACTGTTAGGAGATATCGAATTAAAAAAGCTCATCGCTTTCACTGATTCTCCTTATGCATTGTCTATAAACTGAATTCATTCATTCATTCATATGTCTATATACATGCAAATTAATAACTCAATTTTGGTACTCGTGTCATATTCAATATATGCAATCAATCGAGTGTGACACCGACATTGAGTTTTAAGTTTTTATATATCCATTGATATTTTTATATTTTTATATTAATTAATACTTAATTAATATAAATGTATATAAAAACTATTCTATAGAGTATACAGTATGATTCCTTGATTATTTCTTATATGTAGAATATGTAGAATCTATAGATGATGAGATCTTTCAACGGACACAAGTGCACCATACGTTTATAAATGTTTGAGTATTCTTTATTACCGGATTGCAACGGAGTATACACACACACACATATATATATATATATATATATAATACATATATACTAGACTAATATGAGTTGATATTATGGTGTTTCATAAATATAGTTTTACACTTGCATATCGTAAATCCGTCTTTATCCCTTTCAATCATATCACAAGAAACCGGATATATATAGCGGAGTTAAATAGGGAGTATACGTATAACCTGGCTCCCATCACAATTATCATGAGACCTTCATCCTTGTATATGTTACACACGCACCTGATTATATTACCGAACGAATCGATAGGATCGGAATTCCTAAGTAATTACTCTACTGGAATTATTCTGTAATATTGGCCATGGTATATCACGGCCAATAGGGAGAATGAAGCTACACTAACTAACATTCCCTCCCTATTGGCCGTGATATACCATGGCCAATATTACAGAATAATTCCAATTATAATTCCAATTCATAATAAGTATACTTAATGTATCTATATATATATATATATATATATATATATATATATATATATATATATATATATATATATATATATATATACATGTGTGTGAATATAAATTATACATATTAATACATTTTATATATATAGCCGGTTTCTTGTTCCGCGAATAACATATAACATATATAAATAAGGATGTCTGATCTTAAAGTGAAAACATACGCTATCTAACGTTAAGTGATAGTGTAGCTTACGAAGATATACTAACTAATATTCCCTCCTTACAACGATTACTATATATATATATATATATATATATATATATATATATATATATATATATATATATGTATATATATAATATACAAACTAGCGGGGTTTCGGTGAATACATTAACACTGGAACTGGCGAGAGAATGAATACGAACAATATATCCATAGTTACAATAAGTATTATATAATATTCACATATTTCATAGTAATTATATGGTAAATGTATGGTCTTGGACAAGACATTTTTTTGAATTACTTACCACGTGACCGAGAAAATCCCGAAAAATGTATTACCAAATCGTTTTTGCAGGGTCATGTTTACCTCACACGTGACCTGGCAAGATGACGTAATACAGTATACCTAGAGGTCAGCGATGTCCGTGCATGTAGTAGCTACGCGAGAATGGGAAGTCGAAGCTTCTCGTGTTGAAACTGTATAATTAAGGTATTACAACGGAGTATACATATATATATATATATATATATATATATATATATATAATATACAAACTAGCGGGGTTTCGGTGAATATATTAACACTGGAGCTGCCGAGAGAATGATGATCGAACAATATGTTGATACGAACAATAAGTATTATATAATATTAATATATTTCATAGTAATTAATAATTACTAATTATAGTTACACTACTTTTGATGTTGCCATTTATATAGAGATATAGCACACACACATATATATATGAATGAATGAATGAAATCAGTTTATAGACATACGACATACTATGTATATCATACGTCTATGGAGGATCAATGAAAACCTAGGCTTTATTTGGTCGATACCTCCAATATGTTCATGTACAGATTACAATATTAGTAAAAGTAATAATATAATAATAATGATTCATGTGTTAGCATTCTTTGTAATAAAATAGAAGATACATATATATATATATATATATATATATATATATATATATATATATATATATATATATATATAAATTAATAAAAATAATAAAACACTGTTCATGAACATAAGTTATCATCATATTTCAATCCATTACATTAAAGTAAATAATAAAATAAGATAATAAAATAATTGTATAATATTAAAATGTATCAAAATATATATTAGTAAAATATGTAAATTTACAATATTGAGAACTTGTTAATACAAATAGTAAATTATTATAAATATGTGTAAAATAAAAATATCTAAAAGTATGTTATAAAATTAAAACTACTAAACAAAAATTAATCATATTTCAATAAGTGCAATGGCGCCACATTCCTGTCAAATTACAGATGACTAATAATACCAATACTAATTAAAAAAAATATTTAAAACAATAAACGAAACAAGATGTAAAACAAATATAAATATTAAAAAAAATAAATATTAAAATATATAAAATATATAAAAAAAAAAAAAAAAAAAACTAATATTTACTTATAAATGAATATTTCAATGTTTTTTTTTAGAATAAATATATTATTAATATTCTTTTTTCGTAAAAGATTATTAAACATTAATTCATTATATAACTTTGGTCCTTTAAAAAATATTGTATTTTTTAATTTATTTGATTTCATAAGTGGTAGAATAAATTTATTTTTAAGTTTATTTAACTTGAAATATGAGTTATAATCTAATTTATATTTATTATTTAAGAAATTATAGATTAGTAATGTGTTTCGATATATAATTAGATCTTCAAATTTTAAAATATTATTTTTTTTAAAAAAAAGGACCAGTATGTGTTAGACGTATTAATGGTAATTTTGATTTATCTATTATTTGTTTATTAATAATTCGTATAACCTTTTTCTGTAACATAATTAATTTTGTAATATTCGATTTATAAGTATTTGACCATACTTCAATCCCATATGATAAATTAGATAAATAGAACGAATTATATAATAAAATTAAATTTTTTGTATCTAAAAAAGATATTTTTGTTATAGTATATATAATTTTTGACAATTTATTCGATAAATAATTTATATGTTTTTTGTAAGTCATTTGGGAATCTAAGTAAATCCCAAGAAATTTATAATTATTAACTATATCGATTTTAATGTTATCTATTGTTATATCTTTTAATATACCAGAATTTATATATGGCAATATTTTTGTTTTTTCGATATTTAGCTTAAGCTTATTTATATCAAACCATTTTTTTAACTTATCCATGTAATATTGCAAATAATATGTTAATAATGTATAATTTTCAGCAAATATAGTTATAGATGTATCATCTGCATATAAATTGATATTAATATTATTTACTTGTTCATTATTAAAAATATTTGATATGTCATTTATAAAGATAATAAATAGTAGAGGTCCCAGAACAGATCCTTGCGGCACTCCATATTTAAAAATCTTTCTAGATGATAGAGTATTATCAATTCGTGTTATAATATTTCTATTTGTAAGATAACTTTTAATACATAAATTTGTATCACCTCTAAACCCTATACATTCCAATTTAGCAAGTAAAATATCATGATCAACCACATCAAATGCTTTCTTGAGATCTAAGAATATAGTAGCTACTTTTTTTTTGGAGAGAGTTTATGTAAAATGAAATGCTGAATATTTAATAATGATAAGGTTGTATTTGATCTGGGAACAAAACCATATTGATTTTTGTTAATAATATTATGCTTAAATATATATTTTGATAATCTATTAAAAATAATTTTTTCAAAATTTTTAGATATTTGTGGTAGTAATGAAATTGGCCTGTAATTGGATATTTATTGTTTATCATTAGTTTTATATAAAGGTTTAATAATTGCAATGTTCATATTGTCAGGAAATGTATTTGTTTGGATACATAAATTAAATATCTTTTTTAATGGTTCTAAAATATATTGAATAATATCTTTTATTAAGGTCATGTCATGATTATTTATATATAATGATCTTTTTGATTTAATATCCTTAGTCACTTTAATTATTTCATCATTGTCAATTGGTAAAAAGTAAAAACTATTAAAATTATTAGATAAAAATTCTTTAAAATCATTTTTATTTATATTATTAATTGAATTATTTATTTTACTTCCAATGCTCGAAAAATACTCATTAAATGCATTACATTGTTCGTACCTTTCATTCATTTTAATATTATTATCTATGAAAGTATTTGGATAATCCGAGTCTGTAGGTTTTATTATTTTATTAATGACTTTCCAATTTTCTTCTTGTGTATTTGCAGTAAAAAGATTTTTATAGTAATTATTTTTTAAAATTTTAATATTTTTATTAATTTAATTTTTTAATTTTTTATATTTACCAAATATACAAGGACAATTATTAATTTTGTATTTTGTATATAATTTATTTTTCTTTTTTATTGCATTTTTTAATTTATTATTTAGCCATGGATTAAAATTGTGATTCAATTTAATTCTTTTTTTAATAAAAGGACAGTGCTTATTAATACTCTTAGTTAATATATCAATAAATGTATTGTATAGTTCACAACAATTCTGATTATTTAAAATGGTATTCCAATGTATTGTACCTAGTTCTAATTTTAGATTATATAAATTTAATTAATTAATATTTATTGAATATGTATATTGACCCTTTCTTTTAATAAATAGATTATAATTAAAAATACAAAATATTAATGAATGATCACTAATATCTGTATGTATTACACCTTGTATTACATCAGAACAATTTGTAAAAATATTGTCTAAACTTGATATTGAATTTTGGGTGATTCTTGTGGGCATATCAATTATATTAGATATACCTAATTGGATCAATATATTTTTAAACGAGTTAGATAATACAGTATTATTTAATAAATTAATATTATAATCACCACAAATATACATTTCTCTACTTATATATTTATGAAATAAGTTAAACAATAAATTAATAAAATCATTTCCATTATAATCAGGTGATCTGTAAACAGATGATATAATTTTAAAATCATTAGAATTCATAATTATTTTAATTGATATAATATCAATATAATCCATTATAGAATAATAAAGGTCTTCAATTATGCAACATTCTATCAGTTTACTAACTAATATAAGTACACCTCCGCCTCTCTTTTTATTGGATAATATTCTATTTTTTATAAAAATATTATAATTAGGGAAATATATATCTGGGTAATCTTTATCAGTAAGCCATGTTTCCGTTAATATAATAATATCAGGTTTATGGGTCAAGTTATCGATAAATATTAATAATTTATTTATATTTTTATTAAAACTTCGTATATTTAATAATATCATTGATAGGCTTGTATCTTTATAATGTATTTCATTATATTCATCTATATTTAAAAGATTCATTTATATTTATAATATTTTGTTATTGTATTATAGATTTTTTTATCTGTATTATTATATATTAATTTAAATTCATTGTTTATAAATTGAACTTTACAAATAGTATCTAATTTACATTTGGCTTTAGCTATTTTAAAACATTATTTCTTTTGAATAAGTTGTTCTATACTATATTCAATAGATATTCCTACTTTATTAAAAGATGAATTTTTCAATTTATATGCATTTCTGATTAATATTGATTTTGATTCTTCAGAATCAAGTACAATTTTCATCGGTCTATTTTTAGATAAATTTGTTATATCATTTTTATTGAATTTACCAATTCTATGGAATTTATTTATTTTTATATTTTTATTTTGATCAGATACTATATCTATAATATTTGATATAGATTTAAATTCAGAATTTTCTTTAGAATGTATGTCATTAAATATTTGTTCTTTTACATTGTATAGAATAATAGTTTTTTTTATACAATTTATATTATTAGTTTCAGATATATTTTTATTGACTGATTTAATTATTGTATTTTCAATAGTTTTTTCTAAGTTTTTATTTAATATATTTGCATATGATTCTGTATCATTACATTTAGGATATTATTATATATTAATTATCATTACATTACACCTATCATTATTAATATTTACACTATTTATTATAGATTTCAATTCTGTGATATTATTTTTTAGATCATTTATTACTTTCGTATTTTCATCAATTACTGATTTTATATGTATCAAATAGTTTTATAATGTAATTTTTAATTGTCTCAGACAACTCTAAATTAGACATTCTATTTGTCATATTTTATTTCGTATTAATTTATAATATATAATGTATTCAATACTTACATACTTAAATAAGCAAATTAAACAAATATATATATTATTTAATTCTACATGATAAATATATAAGTATGTGTAATTAATATATATCCATATAAATATAAAAATATATATATATATATATAAATAAATACTGATAATAAATAATGTAAATAATATACACTATTATACAATGTTTACATATAATATATAATGTATTCACTATTAAATAAGCAAATTAAACAAATATAAATATATTTAAATAATACATGATAAATATAAAATATGTGTAATTAATATGTATAAAAATACTGATAATAAATTTATGAAATAATATTAACATATAATGTTATATAGAATATGATAAATAACTTAGCTGTATTGTTTACGGTTGATTGCGTTTATAAACACGTCCGCTCGCTATGAATGCTAACACATGAATGATATATATATATATATCTACTTGCCATATATAAATATATATTGACATATATATATATATTGATTATATTGTATATATAGCTACAGTATATATATATAATGTTAAAACTTATTATATATTTATTATATAATTTATAAAGTATACTTTATAGTGACTATAGTGTGAATATCCTAGTGCTAATTCTCAATATATATAATATATATATTTGTAACAAATTTAAGGTTCTATATACTTTAATCAATCAAAGGACTGTTGAATACCACTTAAATATAACATATATTAACAATCATAATAATGACAATGACAATATGTACCAACCCGGTGAGACATAGATTCAAGTGTGTATATCTCACCGAGCGTCGTTTCTTTTATAGGAAAATAACAAAATCTGCAGACGATAAAGAATATTAAATACAAAACATTAGAAGTATTCATAAGTCTATATAAATACACATTTAAAACTCAATTTTCCTACACGTGTCACATTCAATATATGCAATCAATCGAGTGTGACACCGAAATTGAGTTTTAAGTTTTTATGTAGATATATCAATTGATATTAATTAATATAAATGTACTTAAAAACTACTCTATAGAGTATACAGGATGATTCCTTGATTGTTTCTTCTATGTAGAATATGTAGAACCTATATATGATGACGTCTATCAGCGGACACAAGTGCACCATACGCTTATACATTATATTCCTTACGACGGATTGCAACGGAGTATATACATATATATATATATATATACTAGACTAATCTGAGTTGATATTATGGTGTTTCATAAATATAGTTTTACACTTGCATATCGTAAATCCGTATTTATCCCTTTCAATCATATCACAAGAAACCGGATATATATATATAGCGGAGTTAAATAGGGAGTATACGTATAACCTGGCTCCCAGCACAATTATCATGCGACCTTCATCCTTGTATATTCTACACACGCACCTGATTACCTTACCGAACTAATCGATAGGATCGAAATTCCTAAGTAATTACTCTACTGGAATTATTCTGTAATATTGGTCGTGGTATATCACGTCCAATAGGGAGGGAATGTTAGTTAGTATAGCTTCATGAACGTATGTTTTCACTTGTAAATCAGACATACTTAATGTATCTATATATACATGTGTGTGAATATAAATTATACATATTAATACATTTTATATATATAAATAGCCGGTTTATTGTTCCGCGAATAACATATAACATATATAAATAAGGATGTCTGATCTTAAAGTGAAAACATACGCTAGCTAACGTTAAGTTATAGTGTAGCATACGAAGATATACTAACTAATATTCCCTCCCTACAACGATTACCATATATATATATAATATACAAACTAGCGGGGTTTCGGTGAATACATTAACACTGGAACTGGCGAGAGAATGAATACAAACAATTTATCGATAGTTACATAAGTATTATATGATATTCACATATTACATAGTAATTATATGGTAAATGTATGATCTTGGACAGGACATTTTTTTGAATTACTTACCGCGTGATCGAGAAAAACCCGAAAAATGTATTACAAAATCGTTTTTACGGGGTCATGTTTACCTCACACGTGATCTGGTAAGATGACGTAATAAAGTATACCTAGAGGTCAGCGATGTCCGTGCATGTAGTAGCTACGCGATAATGGGAAGTCGAAGCTTCTCGTGTTGAAACTGTATAATTAAGGTATTACAACGGAGTATACATATATATATATATATATATATATATATATATATATATATATATATAATATACAAACTAGCGGGGTTTCGGTGAATATATTAACACTGGAGCTGCCGATAGAATGATGATCGAACAATATGTTGATACGAACAATAAGTATTATATAATATTGACATATTTCAAAGTAATTATAGTTACACTACTTTTGATGTTGCCATTTATATAGAGATATAGCACACACATATACACATATATATATCTACTTGCCATATATAAATATATATTGACATATATATATATATATATATATATATATATATATATATATATATATATATATATATTGATTATATTGTATATATAGCTGCAGTATATATATATATATATATAATATTATAACTTATTATATATTTATTATATAACTTTATAAAGTAGTGTGAATATCCTAGTGATAATTCCAAATATATATAATATAAATATTTGTAACAAATTTAAGGTTCTATATACTTTAATTAATCAAAAGACTGTTGAATACCACTTAAATATAACATATATTAACAATCATAATAATGACAATGATAATATGTACCAACCCGTTGAGACGTAGATTCAAGTGTGTATATCTCACCGAGCGTCGTTTCATTTATAGGAAAATACCAAAATCTGCAGACGATAACGAATATTAAATACAAAACATTAGAAGTATTCATATGTAATTTTATTGTATTTTATCCGAATGAAAATGATGAAATATGACATTACACTACTGTTAGGAGATATCGAATTAAAAAAGCTCATCGCTTTCACTGATTCTCCTTATGCATTGTCTATAAACTGAATTCATTCATTCATTCATATGTCTATATACATACAAATTAATAACTCAATTTTGGTACACGTGTCACATTCAATATATGCAATCAATCGAGTGTGACACCGACATTGAGTTTTAAGTTTTTATATATCCATTGATATTTTTATATTTTTATATTAATTAATACTTAATTAATATAAATGTATATAACAACTATTCTATAGAGTATACAGTATGATTCCTTGATTATTTCTTATATGTAGAATATGTAGAATCTATAGATGATGAGATCTTTCAACGGACACAAGTGCACCATACGTTTATAAATGTTTGAGTATTCTTTATTACCGGATTGCAACGGAGTATACACACACACACACACACATATATATATATATATATATATATATATATATATATATATATATATATATATAATACATATATACTAGACTAATATGAGTTGATATTATGGTGTTTCATAAATATAGTTTTACACTTGCATATCGTAAATCCGTCTTTATCCCTTTCAATCATATCACAAGAAACCGGATATATATAGCGGAGTTAAATAGGGAGTATACGTATAACCTGGCTCCCATCACAATTATCATGAGACCTTCATCCTTGTATATGTTACACACGCACCTGATTATATTACCGAACGAATCGATAGGATCGGAATTCCTAAGTAATTACTCTACTGGAATTATTCTGTAATATTGGCCATGGTATATCACGGCCAATAGGGAGAATGAAGCTACACTAACTAACATTCCCTCCTATTGGCCGTGATATACCATGGCCAATATTACAGAATAATTCCAATTATAATTTCAATTCCTAATAAGTATACTTAATGTATCTATATATATATATATATATATATATATATATATATATATATATACATGTGTGTGAATATAAATTATACATATTAATACATTTTATATATATAGCCGGTTTCTTGTTCCGCGAATAACATATAACATATATAAATAAGGATGTCTGATCTTAAAGTGAAAACATACGCTAGCTATCGTTAAGTGATAGTGTAGCTTACGAAGATATACTAACTAATATTCCCTCCCTACAACGATTACTATATATATATATATATATATATATATATGTATATATATAATATACAAACTAGGGGTTTCGGTGAATACATTAACACTGGAACTGGCGAGAGAATGAATACAAACAATGTATCGATAGTTACATAAGTATTATATAATATTCACATATTACATAGTAATTATATGGTAAATGTATGATCTTGGACAGGACATTTTTTTGAATTACTTACCGCGTGACCGAGAAAAACCCGAAAAATGTATTACCAAATCGTTTTTCCGGGGTCATGTTTACCTCACACGTGACCTGGTAAGATGACGTAACAACGTGTATCTAGAGGTCAGTGATGTCCGTGCATGTAGTAGCTATGCGAGAATGGGAAGTCGAAGCTTCTCGTGTTGAAACTGTATAAGTAAGGTATTACAACGGAGTATACATATATATATATATATATATATATATATATATTTATATATATATATATATATATATATATATATATATATATATATAATATATACAAACTAGCGGGGTTTCGGTGAATATATTAACACTGGAGCTGCCGAGAGAATGATGATCGAACAATATGTTGATACCTACAATAAGTATTATATAATATTGATATATTTCATAGTAATTAATAATTACTAATTATAGTTACACTACTTTTGATGTTGCCATTTATATAGAGATATAGCAAACACACATATATATATATATATATATATATATATATATATATATATATATATATATATATATATATCTACTTGCCATATATAAATATATATTGACATATATATATATATATATATATATATTGATTATATTGTATCTATAGCTACAGTGTATATATATATATATATAATGTTAAAACTTATTATATATTTATTATATAATTTATAAAATATACTTTATAGTGACTATAGTGTGAATATCCTAGTGCTAATTCTCAATATATATATAATATATATATTTGTAACAAATTTAAGGTTATATATATTTTAATTAATCAAAGGACTGTTGAATACCACTTAAATATAACATATATTAACAATCATAATAATGACAATGACAATATGTACCAACCCGGTGAGACGTAGATTCAAGTGTGTATATCTCACCGAGCGTCGTTTCTTTTATAGAAAAATACCAAAATCTGCAGACGATAAAGAATATTAAATACACAAAATTAGAAGTATTCATATGGCTATATATATAAAAATGTAAAACTCAATTTTGGTAAATATCACATTCAATATATGCAATCAATCGAGTGTGATACCGAAATTGAGTTTTAAGTTTTTATGTAGATATATCAATTGATATTAATTAATACTTAATTTATAGAGTATACAGTATGATTCCTTGATTATTTCTTATATGTAGAATATGTAGAATCTATAGATGATGAGATCTTTCAGCGGACACAAGTGCACCATACGTTTATAAATGTTTGAGTATTCTTTATTACCGGATTGCAACGGAGTATACACACACACATATATATATATATATATATATATATATATATATATATATATATATATATATATATATATATATATATATATATATATATATATATATATATATATAATACATATATACTAGACTAATATAAACATAATAAAATTTTAGTCAAACTACACCATAACTCTACTAAATTTGAAATTATTAAAAATTCTAAAAAATTAAAAGGCACTGATACATATATAAATGAACATCTAACACAATTTAATTCTGATATTTTCTACAAAGCTCGACAACTTCGAAAAGATAAAGTGATATTACATTGTTGGACTATAAATGGAATAACTTTTATTATAAAAAACGAAGATTCGTCTCCAGTAAAAATAACAGATATAAATAAATTCTCTGATATATAAATATTTTATTTTGTATTTATTTTTCGTTGTCGTTTGTTCTAATTTCATATTACATTCTATTTTTAACATTTTATTATAATTGGTATTTACATATATTTTTTATCTATATCTTTAATCTTTTATATTATCTTATTCAATTTTAACTTTTTAATATTTGTACTATATGAACTTGAATGAAATCTATCCGCAATTTAATGTTGATCAAATTAACAATTTTAGTTCCAATAATGATAGTTTTAATAATAATAATTTCTCAAATTGTAATTTTAATTTTCTCAATGAATCCAATTATTACACCTCAAATGAATGGAAGTTGAATTCTAATAAAAATAATTTATTTAATTTTAATATTATTAACATCAATATTAGGAGTTTAAAAAATTTTTTTGATAAATTAATTATGTTTTTGAATACGTTTGATGATCATTTTGATATAGTTTCAATTACTGAAACATGGTTGAGTGATAATAATATTTTCATTTTTAATATTCCTGGTTATAACCATATATGTTCAAATAGTAAACATAAAAATGGAGGTGGTGTTTTAATCTATATACGTGAACATTATCAATTTAATATTCTATCTACCATATCAAATAACTATTATGACAACATATCAATTGAAATTATTTTTGAAAAATCAAAAAACATTATTTTCAGTACAATATATTTTCCTCCTACTTTAGAAAAAATAGCTCACTCTACATTTATTGATTTCTTGATAAATAATTTTCAGCAACATGTTAGTAATGATAAAAAAATGATTATCTGTGGTGACTTTAATATTGATCTAGTGCATATAAATACAAATAAAGTGGCTAATACCTTTTTTGATACGATGATTTCACTAGGTTGTTCCCATCTAATTAATCGTCCAACTAGAATCGACACTAAACATAATTCTTCATCTATAATTGATAATATATTTACAAATTTTAATCTTAATATGAAAAGATTTTCAGGAATAATTATTTCAGATATATCTGACCATTTTCCAATTGTTTTAAATTTACAATTGTCTACCAAACCTTAAGATAAAGTTAAATCTACTAAAATCAAACAAAATCAAATTAATGATAGAACCATGTTTAATCTGTTTGAAATTTAAAAAAAAACAAACTGGGAATTCATAAAATCTAACGATACAGAAAAATCTTGGAATTTATTCTTGGAATACTTTATCTTAAATTTTGATAGATACTGTCCAAAAATTAATAAAGCCTCCCACAAAAATAAACTCATTCCATGGAATACTCGAGATCTTAAAAAGGCTTGTAGAAAAAAACAGATATTATATAAAAAATATAAAATATCTAAATCTGAAAATGACTTATTTATTTACAAAATTTTTAAAAATAATACAACATCTTTAGTTCGAGAAGCTAAGAAAAAGTATTATTCAAATCTGTTAAAAAATTGCTCTGATACAAAAAATACATGGAATGTACTAAATAATTTACTTAATGTTAAAAAAAAATTCAAACAACTACCTGACAATTTTAATGTAAATAATGTGAATATTGTTGATTCTAAATAAATTGCTAATGAATTTAATTCTTTTTTTAGAGACATTGGTTCTAATTTAGATAATAATATAAATAATTGTAATGATGATGACTTTAAATTCTTTTTACCTGAACCTAATATACATAGTTTTTTTTTAACACCAGTAAGTTCAGATGAAATTATTAAAGTATTAAATGAATTCAAACCAAAAAAATCAAGAGATCATTATGGCATATCCATGCAGTTACTTAAATGTATTTTTCCTGTATTGGTTTATCCATTTGTTTTTCTTGTAAATTTATCTTTTGAATCAGGCGTTGTACCGGATTTCTTAAAATTATCAAATATTATCCCTATACACAAAACTGGTGATGATACAGTTTTTAATAACTATCGTCCAATTTCTCTCACCTGTCAATTCGCAAAGATTTTAGAAAAAATATTTTATTCTCGCTTTTATAGTTTTTTATCATCTTTTAATATATTATCTCCTTCTCAATTTGGTTTTAGGAAAGGATACAGTACATCACATGCAATATTTAACCTCCAGTCACAAATCAGTACCTGTTTTAATAATAACAATGTTGGCGCTATAATCTTTATTGATTTAAAAAAAGCATTTGACACAGTTAATCACAGAATATTACTTTTTAAATTAAAAAATATTGGAGTACGAGGCATTGCACTTAACTGGATAATGAGCTATTTAACAAATAGATATCAACAGTGTATATATATAATGATGTAATTTCAGATAAACTAAAATTCATAACGGGTGTACCCCAAGGCACCATCCTAGGACCCATTTTATTTTTAATTTATATTAATGATATTACAAAATCATCTTCTTTATGTAAGTTTACCATGTTCGCAGATGATACTACTTTATATTTTGAAAATACATCAGCCGAATTACTTAATTATATTTGTCAAACTGAATTAAAAAATATTAATAAATGGTTAATATATAATAGGTTATCATTAAATTTAAATAAAACTTGCTTTATGTCTATTAATTCAAGAACTATTATAAATATAAATTTAAATAACAGAAATATTGAAAGAGTTACATTTTATAAATTTTTAGGCGTAATTATAGACGATATATTAAACTGGAAACAACATATCTTGTTTTTAAAATCAAAACTAAAAAAAATCATATGGATTACCAACATTATTTCCAAATTTATAAATAAAAAAGCATTACTTCATATATATAATTCCATTTTCTTGCCTCATATAAAGTATTGTAACATATTTTGGGGAAATACATATAAATCTAATGTATCATGCATATATATTCTTCAAAAGCGAATGATAAGAATTATATGTAAAAAACATTTTTTACATCATACTAATGGACTATTTATTGATAATTCTTTATTAAAAATAAATGAAATTACATATATAAGTACATGTGAATTTATGTTTAAAATTTTCAATGATCTTCATCCTGTTATAACAAATGCATTTTTTTCTGTAACTTCATCATCTCACAACACTAGGAGCATAAATAATTTCTCAATTATTAATTTCAAAAAAGAACTATGCAGAAGAACATTAATATACATTGGACCAATTACCTGGAATAAGCTTGATAATATTTTAAAAAATATTTCAAATTATAAATTATTCAGGAAACGTATGTATACAAATTTGTTATCTTCTTACTCAGTATACTTATAATCTAAATCTCATTTTTCTAATTTTATATCTTTTATCATGTCTTTTATCTAATATTGTATTATATACTAAGATCCACATTTTATTCTTATTTTAATTTATTGACGTTTATGTAAAAATTAAAAAAAAATTAATACTTTTGAGTGTTTTACTTTACAATATTTATTTCCCCGACATTAATAATATTATTTTACTGAATTTTCGCATTTTATATTTGAATTTACTTTCATGTTTTCTTTCTTTTTAATTGACGTTTATATAAAAATAATAAAATTAAAAAAAAACTGTTAGGTATTTCTTTTTTCTTTAGTATTTTCTTTAGTATTTTTTATTTCCCTCTGACTAATAATATTATTTGACTTTATTTTTAATTACATAAACATTTTGTATTGAATCTTTTTTCTTGTATACTTGATTATACTTCTTTGTTTTATTTCTCTTTATTGACACTTATATAAAAATTAGTAATTAAACTAACATTTCAGTTTGAACAAATATTTTACATTCTTTACATTATTATAAAGTATTACAAAAAAATTTCTAAAACTTATTTACTGAAAAAAAAAAAAAAAAAAAAAAAAAAATGTTACATACAGTTCTTACCATCTTTCTAGATATTCTTTTTGTTATGTTTATTCAGTTTTATTCAGTTTTACTTCATTTTTTTCTTCTTTTATACTAATACATCTATATTTTTGTTTAGTGTATTATTTTATAGTACTTATTATTTATTTTAGTTATTTATTTATAAATAATTAAATGATGATTACATAATTTTATGGCAAGTTCAAACAATTTATATTATTTTTCTATTTTATTCATTGTATTGTATCTATGTAAACAGGAAGTCATCTAATATTTTATAATATTTTATTTATTTAGTTTTTTTTTGAACTTGCTTTAAAATTAAGGGTAATTGTCTCGATAAGCTTTAGCTTCTACAAAAACCCTGGTGCAAACCTAAATCTGATAATAATAATAATAATAATAAAAAATATGAGTTGATATTATGGTGTTAAATAAATATAGTTTTACACTTGCATATCGTAAATCCGTCTTTATCCCTTTTAATCATATCACAAGAAACCGGATATATATAGCGGAGTTAAATAGGGAGTATACGTATAACCTGGCTCCCATCACAATTATCATGAGACCTTCATCCTTGTATATGTTACACACGCACCTGATTATATTACCGAACGAATCGATAGGATCGGAATTCCTAAGTAATTACTCTACTGGAATTATTCTGTAATATTGGCCATGGTATATCACGGCCAATAGGGAGAATGAAGCTACACTAACTAACATTCCCTCCCTATTGGCCGTGATATACCATGGCCAATATTACAGAATAATTCCAATTATAATTCCAATTCCTAATAAGTATACTTAATGTATCTATATATATATACATGTGTGTAAATATAAATTATACATATTAATACATTTTATATATATAGCCGGTTTCTTGTTCCGCGAATAACATATAACATATATAAATAAGGATGTCTGATCTTAAAGTGAAAACATACGCTAGCTAACGTTAAGTGATAGTGTAGCTTACGAAGATATACTAACTAATATTCCCTCCCTACAACGATTACTATATATATATATATATATATATATATATGTATATATATAATATACAAACTAGGGGTTTCGGTGAATACATTAACACTGGAACTGGCGAGAGAATGAATACAAACAATGTATCGATAGTTACATAAGTATTATATAATATTCACATATTACAGAGTAATTATATGGTAAATGTATGATCTTGGACAGGACATTTTTTTGAATTACTTACCGCGTGACCGAGAAAAACCCGAAAAATGTATTACCAAATCGTTTTTCCGGGGTCATGTTTACCTCACACGTGACCTGGTAAGATGACGTAACAACGTGTATCTAGAGGTCAGCGATGTACGTGCATGTAGTAGCTATGCGATAATGGGAAGTCGAAGCTTCTCGTGTTGAAACTGTATAATTAAGGTATTACAACGGAGTATACATATATATATATATTTATATATATATATATATATATATATAATATATATACAAACTAGTGGGGTTTCGGTGAATATATTAACACTGGAGCTGCCGAGAGAATGATGATCGAACAATATGTTGATACCTACAATAAGTATTATATAATATTGATATATTTCATAGTAATTAATAATTACTAATTATAGTTACACTACTTTTGATGTTGCCATTTATATAGAGATATAGCAAACACACACATATATATATATATATATATATATATATATATATATATATATATATATATATATATATATATATATATATATATATATATCTACTTGCCATATATAAATATATATTGACATATATATATATATATATATTGATTATATTGTATCTATAGCTATAGTATATATAATGTTATAACTTATTATATATTTATTATATAACTTTATAAAGTAGTGTAAATATCCTAGTGATAATTCTCAATAGGTCACCTATATCACCTATATAATATATATATATATATATATATATTTGTAACAAATTTAAGGTTCTATATACTTTAATTAATCAAAGGACTGTTGAATACCACTTAAATATAACATATATTAACAATCATAATAATGACAATGACAATATGTACCAACCCGGTGAGACGTAGATTCAAGTGTGTATATCTCACCGAGCGTCGTTTCTTTTATAGGAAAATACCAAAATCTGCAGACGATAAAGAATATTTAATACTAAACATTAGAAGTATTATGGAATAGAAGTGTCTATATACATAAAAACTCAATTTTGGTACACGTGTCACATTCAATATATGCAATCAATCGAGTGTGACACCGAAATTGAGTTTTAAGTTTTTATGTAGATATATCCATTGATATTGTTATATTTTTATATTAATTAATACTTAATTAATCAAAATGTATATAAAAACTCTATAGAGATACAGTATTATTCCTTGATTGTCTCTTCTATGTAGAATATATAGAATCTATAGATGATGAGATCTTTCAGCGGACACAAGTGCACCATACGTTTATAAATGTATGAGTATTCCTTATTACCGGATTGCAACGGAGTATATATACACACACACACACACATATATATATATATATATATATATATATATATATATATATATATATATATATATAAATATATATATATATATATATATATATATATATATATAAATATATATATATATATATATTTGTGTATATATATATACTAGACTAATCTGAGTTGATATTGTGGTGCTACATAAATATAGTTTTACACTTGCATATCGTAAATCAATCTGTATCCCTTTCAACCACGTCACAAGAAACCGGATATATAGGAGACATATAGCGGAGTTAAATAGGAAGTATACGTATAACCTAGCTCCCATCACATTGAATCATCAGACCTTCATAATTTTTTGTTTTAATATTTTATTTTTTTATTTATATCAAAAAACTGATTTTTTCGTTAAAACTCTATATTTATAAAATTTTTGAAGAACAATATCGATTCTTAATCATTTGAAAATTTATATATTTTAAATATTTTATATATATCGTATAGATCTAATTATATTTTACAATGTGCCGAAAAGATTTTGTATTTTTCATAATTTATTACAAAGTTATTGACGTTTACCTAAGCAACATACATTTTCATAATATCGACACCCTTATTGCACGTAATATTGATACCCTTTAACCAATCAGCGTTATTTGTTTATAATGTGCGTGTGTTATTATAATACTCTAATATTATAAATTAATAGATATACCTAATAATATAGGTATATACCTACACATATACTTGGAATTAATTCTACTTGGAATTAAATAGTATTTCAGAAATTATATAAAACTCCTATGTACGTATAATATAAAATATTAAATTTTCGAAAATTAATTATAGGAAAACAACATATGAATTGCGTGTGCTAACTAAAAGTAACGCGCATTTAATTCTGATTGGAAAGTGAATATTAAATAATATATGGTATATATAAATGTTGATATATTTAGGGTGTCGATATTATGTGCCAAGGTGCCTGTAATATCGACACACCTGTTATCTCAGAGTTAAACAAACTAAATTAAATTATGTTATATACTTACTTAATACTTATAAATAAAATTTAGAAATATTTAATTGAGAAATAATAAAATTATGGTGATTTATTGTTAGGGTGTCGGTATTCGAGTACTCTCCCCTAATATCCTATTACTAATAGGGTAACATTATAAATTCTCATAGCAGTAGAATACGGCCAGTAGTTTAATTATATTATTGATATCAACTGCTGTTTCATAAATTAATTGATAAACTATATTCATATTCTAGATTTTTAATTATACACCTAATTGTACTAATACATGCCATACTATATATTCATCTTTATATATTTATATAATAATAATAAATTATATTATGTTGTTTAATTTTAGTAATACATAATACATCATCAGACATATCATACAAGTATATTAAATATTTAATAATTATATTCATAATGTAGTAATTTGTACGTGAATTTAATAACATATCAAATATGCTATATCACTTGGTGTTTAGATTAAGTAAAATGAGTCTAATACTATTTCGCTATTTATTAAGATCAAATCACATATCTGGAGGAAGAGTAATACAATAAATTGGACTGCACTCTGAACTACTGACGATGGTTATTGAGAGAAAACTGAATGGTATTGTGATGTATCATTTTCAAGAAATCAACTGCGCCTCTATGGAATCTAAAAGCTATGGGATAGATTAAAGGTTAAGAATATGTTATATAATTGCAACTTTATATGTTGTATTATAATTATTAATTGATTGATATATTACATTTATATGTATTTAACTATGAAAATGAATATTTAAATACGGTGTACTTAATTTTTTTTATAGTTACATCATGACATATTTAATATATAAATAGTTTAAATTAAAAATATGTTTTATACACATTAATTTATTACAACTGCCAACTCATTTTTTTTCACTGATAACTAGGCATTACTATGTCTAATTTAATATATTATATATGCAAGAATTTTATTTATATATATTACATCACATTTTTATATCCCCAAAAAGACTATTTTAGTTGACTATCGATTATTTTTAAAAGTTCTATTTGGTTTGGATTTGGGGTGTATTTAATTTATATATTAATTATATATTGAAAATATCTAACTTTAATTATTTAAACTAGTTAAAACATTATAAATTAATATTTTCTGAATTATAATAATACATTATTTTATTTTCATAATAGAGATCAACAAAGAAAATAATAGCCCTTCAACTATAGAAGAATTCCGTGAAATTCAGAGCTAAATTCTTCAAAGAATATCTGGGATGCCTTCATGAGACACTAGCAGATCCGTGACAGCGAACCCGTGGATGAACAATATCAGTAGCTAGTCGTAATCGTACCTGGTGACGTAGGCTGCGGCCTTTCCACCAGTGATATACACACAGGTGTAAATATAATAGAATAATAAATTCTACTCATATTTACAATTGATATTCCGTGAATACATAGTCATACGAACACTACGTATTCAGAATAAGCCCGACAACGATATCAATATTGTTTATTAATTTATCGCCTGCTTATAGTGAATATGTATTCAGGTACCTACTATAATCAAGTGTACTGGAGATAACTCTATATTATTATAACTTTCATTATTATATTATTAACACGGTTGTTAATATTTAACATGATTTTTGATTCAGTTTGGTAATTATCATTATTATAATTAAATTAAATATATAATTACTTCTCGTCATCTACCCTAATTGACCACATAAAGTATGATTGTTAAATATTTGTTTGTATAGTATTACGTGGTATAATATTAGTTATATTAGAATGACGTAGTGTATTTGATATATTATTAGTTATATTAGAATGGCATAGTGTATTGGGTATAGTAATACGGCATATATGTGTATTGTATTTAGTATAGTAGTATGTTGTAAATGACTATATTTTAAATTATTCAGAAGAGAAGTTTTATGTATCATTTGTGCATGTAAAGTAGATTTTGTAAATATGAACAAAATATAATTGTAATACAGTCTTGGTTATTCTTTCAATAACTTAAATTCAAAAATAGTATTTAGATACATTTTTTTAACTTAATTTTATATTTAAGTATAAATATTAATTACAAATATAATATAATATTTCTTAAATAGTTATCGATAATAGTATTTCCAGTATTTATTTTATGAAATGGACACATGTAAAATCTGCCGCAGAAACTTATCTATCAGATCAAAATGGGAACAGAAGAAGGCGATGAATATGGACGACCAGATATATTTTAATATTTAAACTTCTAATATTATTATTTTTTAATAGTTATAATAATTATGTATTATAATATATACAGTAAGCTAATACATAATTTAAACATGTACATATCCATACGATGGAATATAACAGACATATGTATTGATGTATAACATATACATATAACATATTGTAATTGATTGTCATTACTATTTCATTATTATTATTCCATATTGTATTAGTAGGGGAGAGTGCTTTAATATCGACATGTACGTAATATCGACACCCTATATATCTCCTAAAATATAATTCAAATCAAAAAATAATTAATGTATAAAATGTTAATCAATATAATTCTAATTCATATAAGCATACTTTTTTTTTTAATATTTATATTTTTTTAATTATAAACAAAAAACTGATTTTTTTCATTACTAAACAACTAAATCTATGACATTTTTGAAGTACAATATCGATTCTTAATCATTTAAATATGTAGGTATTTTAAATATTTAAAATAAATCTTATAGATCTAATTATATTTTACAATGTGCCAACAATATTTTGTATTTTTCATAATTTGTTACAAAGCTATACACTTTTACGCAACATACATTTTCATAAATTGTCACCCTAATTGCACATAATATTGATACCCCTGTTATCTCAGAGTTAAAAAAACTAAATTAAATTTTAAAATAGCTATTATATGTATATAGTATATACTATATACCTACTTAATACTTATAAATAAAATAAAAATGGAAATATTTAATTGAGAAATAATAAAGTTATGGTGATTTATTGTTAGGGTGTCGATATTCGAGTAATCTCCCATATATACTGTATACTATATGTATTATTAAAACAAATAATATGTATAATGGCTCATTATTAATGGGTATATAATATACTATTATAATTAAGAAATATATAACTATAATATTATATTATATATTACAAAAATTATATTATTACTAAATTATATACTACCTGTACAATAAATATATATAATTGTTACTTCAGCAATTATATGATATACATGTTACAGTTTATAACTTACATAATTAATACTATAACATTGTATGTGGTTGTTATTTTATAAATTATTGCATTTATTTACTGCAGTGTACAGCATATAGTGGAAAGTCTCCGATTACTGACCACTACATGATTATTTGTAATAACTTATTCAATATTAAATATATTTATTTGAAATTTTGTAATTAGGGTAATATTATGGCAATGAATAATGTGGCTATTTAAAATTGTTTATATAATTATATTTACAAGAATAAACAGGGGGGTCTGTAATCGGATACATTTGCCTAATACCGAACCCCTTCTCCTATTACCGACCCCCTAAAATAGTCGTGGTATAAATAATTGTAGTATTATAATATCCAATAAAAATAGTAGATATACATAAATATAATTAATTATGACATGCACGTAATTTATTATTTATTTAATTTATATTTTAATAGTAATATTAAATTTAAATTTAAACTTTATAGTAATTATATTAAAATAGTGTATATTATTATTTAATATTTATTTATTAATCAGTATGTATATAATCAACTGGAATCATGAATCATAAATCTATATCAATGATACATAAACAAGTTACGACATATTTTAAAGTAAAATACGGATCTATTTTGATTGGATATTATAAATCACACGGGTCGGTAATAGGAAAATCATATGGGTTAATATTAAGATATATTGGTTAATAGTTATTCAAATTAAATTATTTTTTTAGGTTATACTTTAATTTGTCAGCCTATAGTTAATATTATAAATTTATAGTTTATCAGTTTAGTAGGTAACATACAAATCTATGGTTACTATAATATATATATATTAATTATAATAATAATAGATTATTTTTAAAATTTATAATAAATTCATTTGAACATTTTTAAAATATTTATTTTGGTTTATATTAAAATATTTATTTTGATGTGATACTATAATCTCTCCACGTATTTATTATCTTAACTTGATCAATTAGTGAATATAATTCTACCAATATTATTATAATATGTATAGTTGTATTATAAATAGATTTATTTGATATTTTATTATAAAAGTTTGATAATTTTTAATTTTGAATTCAAAATTTCAAAAAAACACAGATCTAGGAAAATGTATTATTATTATTGACAAATGTTTTTATTGACAAATGTCATTATTTTATGGGCGAGGCTTATTTTTATTGACGTATAGGTCATTTTTTCTGAACTGAAGCGTATATTTCGTGCACACACAATCTCGGATGTAAAATTTTGTCACATGAAGTTTAAAATGGGATGTATATGGAGGCGTGGCTTATATATATCCAATTAAAAAATAGGGCATTACGTTGACCGCAGCATTAATGTACAACACGTTAAAGTTATACTCGGATACAGACCACAGATAATATATATATATATATATATATGTATTTATTTAATTTTAATATGTAATAATTGTATGTAGATGTATACAAAATACCTGAGTTTATACTTGTATAATTAGGTATACATCAACTAAATATAAGTAGTGAACTACTAAATACATTTATTTAAAAATAGGAATAGAACCTATAGGTTATATGGTTCTATAGGTATACCCATATAAACTTACATTTACACATTTATTATACAGTATATAATAAAGTAATATAGTACTAAAAATCATACCAATTAATAAATTATAGAAATATATAATTTATTACTTTAATTAAACGATATACTAATTTAATAAGCTAATATAAAGTAATTAATATTTTATTATTTTATAGTTTACTTACTATTATAAATGATTTAATTTAGTATAGTTTCATATTTAAAACACTCGATATATTATTAACATTACCACTAAGCACACACAAGAGCACAATTGAACATGTTTACAATACAATGCATTGTACTATCAATAGTGTTTGTGAATACAATAGTCTGTTCAAAAGAAACAGAAACAGTAGATGAAATTGTTTGTATTTATTTTAATTTATACTAATATATATATATATATATATATATAAATAATGATTTAGTCTTGATGTACTCCTACAATGTACATGTTATAATACAAATAATATAAATTGTAATTATTTAAATCTACCGTGTATGTAGAATATATTATATTTACTATAACACACTACAGAATATTAATATAAGTTGATATTTATCTCAATTTGTTTAGTAATATTACAATATATATATATATTCTTTCTATTTAAATATATTATAAGAAGTACCTTAATTAACATACATTAAGTTTAGTGTTATATGCCATATTAGGAAGATGAATATTTAATAACAATATTCGCAACCTTACCATGTAATAGACACTCTAGTATAGAGTACACCTTTATACTATATCACAGTATACTTTAGTTACACTACACATAATAAATAACTTTATGGACGTATTAATAAATATCTTAACTCTGTGAATAGCCTTTAAGTTTTAGGCCCCAACGTTTATATTGTAGTAATATTGGTTATGGATGCTTGGTAGATATTTATAGGTTTAGATAATACATAATACATAATTAATACATGATAAAGGTAGATTATTAGGTTTATATTAACCTAATATTTTATACGAATAATAAGGTATAATTCCCTTCGAAGCCGCTCTCATGTTAAGGCATCTATGGTTTTAACGAGAGCCGATAATTTATTTATACACAATTATATAAGATCACTTCTAAATAATATTTTAAGACTCACTTTATAAAATTAATTAATGGTCCGGACGAGGCTCGAAACCGTGTCCTACTGCTTGTGTGTCTGACGCCTTAGCCACTAAGCCACACAGGCAGTTATATACATGTCATTGTATCGAATACATTTATAATAATAAGTTTACATATTATATATCTAAAGTATTATTATGCATACCGAATAGGACTTCCTAAAGACATTTGGATATTTAGAAAAGACGACCGGGAATCAAGCCAGAACAAGTGAGGAATTAAACCACGCCTTACGTAACATGCAAAAGTACGCCGATATTCCGGTTATTATCTGCAATGTTATGCAATGTTATGTAATGAATTTAAATGCATATATTTATATAGTATATATACAATATATATTTATATATAAAATATAAAATAATAGTATATATAAATATAATATATATATTTACTATTTTTTATTTTTTTATTTGATGACATATATTAAAATAAATATTGTTACCTTTTAGACCTTTATATAAAAATAACAAACTTAAAAAAAAAATAATTGTATTCTTATTGACACGTTTTATCTATTTATCATATTTATTATTTAGATATTAGTTTGGATTATTTGTAGTTTTCTGTTCGGTATTTACTAGTTCCGGGGACTAGTTTCGGAGACTGTGTTACATCAAAATATATAATTTTATTTTAATATTAATAACAGCTGGTCGTAGAATTTAAAATATGTTTAAAAGTTGATTAAAATTCATATAAATTAATAAACAATATATAGGAATACGATATATAATATATACAATTACTGCTACATACCTACAATATAAAATAATATATTTATAGCAAACCGGGAAGTTTGATACCGCTACGAAGAAATTGATGTTGAAATCGAGATGCTCAAATCGTGATGTAACACGTAAAAGAAAACTACGATCTACAAGAGACCCATGGAAACTCGATGAAATAACATACAAGTATATATATATATATATATATATATATATATATATATATATATTATATAAGAAAATAATAGAATATTCATATATGTAGTTATATTACTATATACTATATATATATATATATATATATATATATATATATATATATATATATATATATATATATATATATATATATATATATATATATATATGTAACAAAGTTGAGTTCGTGTATACTTTATTAAGACAAAGACCTGTTGAATATAACAATGATAATCTAATATAATAATAATAATAATAACAGTACATACCCGATGACATGCAGAATGATGAATGCGGCTATATTACCGATTGGCATTAATTCTATAGCACAATAACAAAATATAATTTGCAGACGATAAAAATATAAAATAACATAAAAACGAACATTGATATTGCTAAGGCTATGCAATTAACATAGAGCGTGACACTAAAATCTAGTTTTAAGTTTTTATGTAGATATATCTGTGTACCTTATGTAATGCATTTACATGTACATTACATTAATCGATATATCAACAACTGACTTTATAACATACACCCCCTCCGTTATGAAGTGGTCTCACACTCACAATTTAATTATGTCACCCGAGGTTTTTTACGCGATTACTTCGACGCAGAGATGGACCCGGCACTGGGCTATCTATCGTCGACAAAGGCACACTTACGCTTGTAAGGTTATCGCGACGCAATCTGGTCGCTTTCAATATCTCTGCCCTATTTACAATCCTAGCCTTTGTTATAGGCATTACCGTACACGTTTGTGGGGAAGGCCGGTCGATGACAATTAGAGGATGTGATGAGTATTTATCCTGAATCTTGTTTCGACCCAATGGGTGACTACGGATAAATACTTCATCACCCACTTTCACGTCATCAAAAGATTTAGGAGTTTTGGTCGCATGTTTATTACGCCTCTCTCTTTCAGCCTGGTGCCATACTCGATTTAGTGAGGTCAATTCTTCCTTCTTCGGGTTACAAAGCACGCTGTCAATAGGTAGGATTGGTTCTCGCCCGAAGAAGAGGAAAAATGGAGACTCCCCTGTCGAAGCATGCACCCCACAATTATATGCGTACACGAGATTGTCAATATACCGGGGCCACTCAGATTTCTTTTCTTGCGATATTGTACATAACAATCCATGCAGGGTACGATTAAAACGCTCAGTCTGACCGTTACCTTGGGGGTGGTATGCGGTAGTTCTACTTTTCTCTACGCCATGTTCCTCACATAAATCACGAATGACCTCTGATTCAAAGTTACGTCCTTGATCAGAGTGTATCCGAGATGGTATTCCATACTGGAACCAATATTGGCGTAGAGCTCTAGCGACAGTCGTAGATTTTTGGTTCTTCGTTGGTATGGCTACAGAGTATTTCGTGAAAATATCCGTTAATACTAGGATATTTTCTATACCATTGATACTTTTTTCCACTGTAGTGAAATCTATAGCAAGGATTTCTAAAGGACGCTCTGCTTGGATCGAGCCCATTTTAGGTTTAATGGTCAACGCACTAGAAATTGCACAACGACGGCAGGATTTACAATACTCCTTCACATCGTTCCACACGCCTATCCAGAATACTCGATCTAAAACGAAGTTTGTGGTACGATCAATACCTTGATGACCTAAATCATCGTGCACCGCCGATAAAACTAGTTCGCGAAGTTCTGGACTAGCTAACATCTGTAACTTTATACTTCCCCTCCTTACCACTTCCCTATACAATATATTATCTATAACTATAAACATATTCCAATGCCGAAGTAAAGTACGTAATTCGGATATTTCACCTGACGTATTAGTGGGTTTTTCACCACCTTTTACCCACTCTCGTAACTTAACGAGTACGGGGTCTCTACTCTGCATATCAACCATTTTATCTACTACATTATCATCTACTCTATGCATTCGCTTGTCCGGAACTCTAATTATAGCTACGTTTGAACAATGAATCGGGTTAAGTCTATTGGGTATAAGCGAAGATGTACGATGAATAGAGGAGATATGAACCCGTCTACTTAATGCATCCGCATTTTTATTTTCCCTACCAGGTCTATATTTAATGTCAATATCGAACTGTTCTAACTGAGCAATCCATCTCATTTCCATTGTTGCATTACGGCAAGTTTGGTAGTGTGCTAAAGGATTATTATCAGTAAATACTAGACATTTCGAACCTAACAAATATGGCCTAAATTTATCAGTTATAGCCCATTTTAAAGCTAGTAATTCTAATTTCATCGCGCTGTAATTAATGTCATTTCTCTCACCCCCTCTAAGTCCCCGGCTAGCGTATGCTATAACTCTCTCTTTACCGTCTACTTTCTGGGATAGGACAGCACCCAATCCTTGTAGGGAGGCATCCGTCTCTACAATGAAAGGAAGGCTGAAATCTGGGTATCCTAGAATAGGTGCACTGACCAGCCTTTCTTTCAATGCATTAAATGACTCCTCACACGTGGTATTCCACTCAAAATTAGTAGTACACTCATACAATGGCTTAGCTAATGCTGCAAATTTCGGAATGAATCGTCTATAATACGAAGCTAATCCTAGAAAAGAGCGTATATCTGTAGAATTGGCAGGTATTGGCCACGAGAAAACTGCTGAAGTCTTATCGGGGTCCGTAGCTACCCCTTCTCCCGATACTACGTGTCCTAAGTATTTTACTTCACGTTGTAAGAGTGAACACTTTGATGGTTTTAATTTCAACCCATATTCCTGTAGCTTATGGAATAATAAAGATAGGCGATCATACATTATTTGAAAAGTTGGCGCAAATACTAAAATATCATCCAAATATAGGATAAGGGTTTCGAGATTTTCGCTACCTAGACAAGATTGCATCAGACGGGAAAATGTTGCTGGTGCATTTACCAAACCCATTGGCATCCTAGTATATTCATACAGACCATGAGAGCCTGCACTAAAAGCAGTCTTCTCCATGTCCTCTTCCGCTATGGCACACTGTAAAAACCCATGTGCCAAATCGAAAGTGGAGAATAGAGAAGCCCCTTTTAGTGCGTCCAATGCCTCATCAATTCGAGGGAGCGGGTAAGCATCTCTAATGGTTCTGGCATTTAGACCTCTATAATCGCAACATACTCGAATAGCACCCGATTTTTTTTTCACTAAAACTAATGGCGCACTATATGGAGAACAACTTGGTTTAATAATACCAGCCTCAATATGAGCATTCAAGTATGCTTTTACTTCCGGCCACTGGTTAGGTGGGATCCGCCTGTAGGGTAACCTAACAGGGCGATCATCGTGTAGTTTAATCTTATGTTTAATCTTACTACAAAACCCGACATCGTGTTCCCCCTCGCTAAATACACCTTGATATTCAGTTATTAATTTAACTAACGCCTCATATTCCTGTGGCTTTACTGGCCCAATTGTTAGATTGTCCAGAATATATTTAAGTTTTGGTGAAGCGAACTTAGCTTTATTCGACTCAATAGTCGATACAAAAGCAGTCCACTTCCCCACCTGGCTTCCTCCTCGTAGATAAATATCTTGGTTAGAGAAATTATTGAATTCTACTGGTACCATTCCATTTCTCGCATGCACCAATGAACTTGTCAAAGTCACATCTTTTGGTGCTAGAGAAGTGTCAGATTCGATGTAAACCGAACCAACATTCTCCTGGATACAACAGTCGTATATTTTACGACTATATGCTGGCAGTAATAACTGCTTATCAGAAGCAAGGTGTAATACTCCATCATAACTACCTCTATATATACGTAGTAGAGGATTCCATACGCTATCTTTCGGTATATCGTTTTCCCCATATAAAGTAGCCAAGGTACGGAATAGGTTGCTACCCAGAATAATATTAGCTACTGTATTATTACGTAACACAAGAAATCCTATGCGGTCAATACAAATATCGAATACTTTAAATTCTAGTTCTACATATCCTACAAATGGGATATTGCTCCCATCTGCAGAAGAAAGATCTAATCTTTCAGATATATCGTTAATTATTATATCAGACATATATTTCCGCAGAAACTCTCGACTGATACACGACACTTCCGCGCCAGTATCAAGTAGAGCTCTAGTACTAATTCCATTTAAATAAATATTCGCAAAGGGACTACTTTCAGATAACGAGCTGATTTTAGCTTCATTCAATCGGCTCGCTGTGACTGAAGAAGCAAATCGTTTCCCGATCTACTATGCTTGGGTAGAGGACACGTGTTAGCATAATGATTTTTGTTTCCACAATTATAACACGCTCCTTTTATACGCATACGCGCTTGGCTATTATATACAGTATCTTTAGTATGGTTAAAGGGTGAGGCGACAGGTGTTTGATTAGTATTATATCTATTTGTAGTACGTGCTCGTGGTATAGGTAATACAGATAAGGGTTGCGAAATAATACCAGCGTTATATCTAGGCGCAGGTATCGGTATATACGAGTCAACGGATATCGAATCAGGGACCCCAATATCAGATACTCTATTAAGAATACACTTAGATCGAGAAGCTGGGATTGGAGTATCTGTATTTCTGGGATGAATGGTATACACTATTTCTTGTGGCTTTGCCGTAAAGCTTAGAAAAGGTTTATTAGCATGGGATGATTGCGTTACACGCTGCTTTTCTAGTTTCATAGCCATATTACGCAAATCCCAGAAACTATTCTTAGGATTTAGCTGGTATATTCGGTATATTTCTATAGCGATATCGTTATCTCGGAGAGCTTTGCATAGTCCTTCAATGAGAATAAATTCTCTTTGATCACTTTTATAATGCAATCCGGACTCCGATTCACAGTTTTTAAACATCATCCATAGGCTACTGGCTAAATCGTATATTGACTCCCCATCAAATTGAATTCGATTATAAAATAATCGCCATGATGGTTCGTCATCTAATGAATAAGTCTCTAATATCGCGTTAAGTATGACCTCTGATTCAGTAGATGCACTGAATTCGCGGATTTCTATTTCTAGTCTAGCCTTACCTACAATATGATTTAATAAAATACTACTGTGATTGCATAATGGATAATCTGCCATAAACTTACGCGCCTCATTCGTCCATCTCTTAATCAATATATATGACTTAAACTCTCCCTTAAATTCGGTTAATTGCATAGCCTTTCGCCGAATACCACACGTATAACGAATATATAGTAGATAAATACTACACACAAATAATAAAACGTTTATAAAAATAACACTATAAATAGAGCTAACATTCTGGAATAGATCTAGTAGAGTGGCCACACCGAATTCCTCCTGAAACTGCATACCGCCGGGTCTTTGTGTAAGATACTTTATTAAGACAAAGACCCGATGACATGCAGAATGATGAATGCGGCTATATTACCGATTGGCATTAATTCTATAGCACAATAACAAAATATAATTTGCAGACGATAAAAATATAAAATAACATAAAAACGAACATTGATATTGCTAAGGCTATGCAATTAACATAGAGCGTGACACTAAAATCTAGTTTTAAGTTTTTATGTAGATATATCTGTGTACCTTATGTAATGCATTTACATGTACATTACATTAATCGATATATCAACAACTGACTTTATAACATATATATATATATATATATATATATATATATATATATTTATGGTATTAATAGGTTTTATTATTAATAGGTTTTACGATAATAGTATATATATATATATAGGTAGTGCTAATGAATAAGTAATGTACAAATAGATAACTAATAATAAGTTGTATACTTATACAATAATATAAAAGTATTATATTTATAAGCTACTATAATCAGATATACTATAGGAATACTATATGTAATAGGAATACCTTTAGTATAACCTTATAACAATTTTTGAGATATTAAAAAAAAATATGTTATCTCTATACATATAATATTTATATAATTACCAATTAAATATCTAAATATGATAATGATGATAATAATAATAATCATATATTTTAATTTTTACCTTTATACATATTTATATATATATATATATATATGTGTGTATATATAAAAATAACTATAATTTAGTTTATGTATTCAAATCTTCTTAAAATATTATTACAAATTATTATAATATTTATTTTGTATTATTATTATTATTATTATTTTTTAAGAACATATTAATCAAAATGGATGAAATCTCAAGTCATGTATAATAAGACATAATACCTATTAATTCCTAACATCTAATTCTACACTATAATATACATATGATGATATATTACGATTACCCGATTACGTAATAACACGTGAGTATGACGTAATACTCGCGTATAGGATAACGAAGAGATCCAGACACATACGTCACTCGGACGTCAGACGAGTGTTTCACAACATCTACAGACAGTTGGAGAGTCACACCAACATCAAGTTTCGGGAGGTGAACGGCCCCAAATTCACCACGGAAATTAAGTTCATCGATAACGACGGGACTAATGATGGAGGAGATGGTACTTCTCATTGGAAAGGTGTGTAGAATTTGGAATATAGATAACGCAATGTATGTTATTATATCAACATTGGTAATTAACCGATATTTACTAGTATTATTATAACTGGACAGGTGTGTAGTATTCGGAATATAGGTAACTTGATGTATGGTATAAACTCTAATATATAACCGTTGTAATTAACCGATATTTACTAGTATTATTAGAACTGGACAGGTGTGTAGTATTTGGAATATAGGTAACTTGATGTATGGTATAAACTCTAATATATAACCGTTGTAATTAACCGATATTTACTAGTATCATTATAACTTATAATACGAACATATAAATATAACAATTTAAAAATATGAAACAGCTATTTATTAGAAAAGTATCTTTTTAAAAAGTATTCTAAAATTCAAATACTAAGATTCTATAATCACGGAGTTGTAGCTATTATACCGAGTGCCACATTATATAGACAAACACCTCCTTAATTACCATACCCCCATATAAAACATAACATACACTTAATATACTATATTAATATATATATACGATATATATTATACGGTATATTATACGTTATCCAGGCAGAGTTCTAGGACACGCGTTCTTCCCTAATTCGGCCCCCACAAGTTTGGGTGGTGACGTACACATCAATGATGGTATCGATCTGAAATTCACGCAAGGAGAAACCAACAACAAACTAATCAACGTTATTCTCCACGAAATCGGACACTCTATAGGTATCGACCACTCAACGTTAGTTCGTCACCGTTCGTTATTGTTAAATCATTTGTTTTTACAAAAACTTAACTTTAAAAAATTGTCAACTGACGCTTGATAATTCGACATAAAAAGTCATTAAAATCAATCACATTATATTACTCGTTACATTAAATTGTTACTTAATACCTTAAGGTAATTAATATAACTGAACACTATAATATACACTATAGTATACTTATAAACTAACGCATTCGTGCCGATAATAGCGTTATATACGCTAAGCATTATCCACATACTCGTTCACACCAGCACACTCACTACATCGACCAGCCTAGTATATACACTATAGTATGTCTATATGTATAGTATAGTATGTATATATGTAAGCCTATGTAGGTTATAGCCAGGTGTCGGCTAATTCAAGTTAATACTTTATAATTATATAATACTAATAATTATTATATAATTATTAAATTCGCTTCGTATTAATTACCCGATATTTTGTAAATGTTTTTAAAACGATAACTTTTAAGTAATCATTATACAAACTGGCTATATGTGTTGGTGTGCTCGCGACATACTAATGGTGAGACATATAATAAATAGTATTGATGTACCAACAATTAGAGCTCTGCAAGTACTGGTTATCTCTAGATGGGAATAGTATTGCAGTATGCACTATTATTTAAAAAATAAAAATGTTCGTTTAAATATTATATTAGAAAATCTTCTATAGCAGTAATTTATATAATAATCTCTGTAATGTAAAATATATAGTAGATTATAGTCTATAATATTGTCAAGGGAAATATAATACGGACACTTTAACAATAAATGTTCTTAACATGTTATGACTCAATATTGTTATTCAAAAATTACAATATATTAATATTATATGATTATATGTATTATTGTGATTTTAAATTTTTATTTAATCTTTAAATTCCATAGATAAAGGGGTGTCCGTATTCGGTACCTATGTTATAATACGGACACCCTATATACTACTAGATACATTGTATATTATTGATAAATCAATCAGACAAATTACAATTACATTATTTATAATTAATTTTATGAATAATAAATTCTAATTTAATTAGTTAATAATTTATTTATTTTTATTATTTTTTTAATTAATAATACAATTTAAGTATACTTAAGATATATCTAAATAATAAAAAATATAGATTTAACTTTATTGGTGTTATTAATATTATAACGCACGCTATTTTTATTAAAATTAGAATAGTTAATGCGCTGCGCGCTTATTAGTTATAGGGTGTCCGTATTAAGATATATAGAATGCCCGTATTAGTAACTTATATGACCTCTAGATATATGCTTATAACTTATGTAATATTTGCTAACAAATGTAGAAATTTTATATATAATTTTTAGAATACTTTAGTTTTTAAAAATATATATTATACTATAGTATTATATTATAAATCGATACATTTGTATGTTTTTAATAAAGGTTTTAAGTTGAATTTTTTTTTATAAATTTAAAAACGTAATACAAAAATTAGTTTATTGGATATATCAGCAATATTTTAAATAATTAAAAAATTAAAAATACTTTTTTAGACTATTTATATAATTATGAATATTTTATTCATTAATATTTTTTTGTAGGATTTATGGTTTCTGAGATACCGAGAATGTCCGTATTCGGGCACTGTCCGTATTCGATTACTTACCCCTATGACGTAGGGCCTATGTAGTTTAATATCTATATATTTAACAATATTAAAATTAAAAATTTTAGATATATAAAATAATTAATATAGATTAAAATATATATTATAGATTATAATATATTATGTAGAGAATATATTGAATACAAAATAACTTATATTTACATAATACAATTACACCTCACAAATAGTATTGATACATTCAACAAGATACACCTATATTATTAATCACTATGCCTATATAAAGTAAGTGGCATACCTTTCTCTATGGTATGTTCACATACATGTATATCACGGAACAAACTTATATGTATCATTAGAATCTAATACATGTATAAACATTAATATAATCGTGGATAAATGTGTTTTATTTAATAGTTATTATTTAATAACTATAGTTTAATATATTAAATTGTTAATTATTAAAATAGATGTTCATTATTATCTAATTATATAAGTATTTAAATATTCTATTAGTGTACTTAATATTATTATTTTTATTAATTGTTTACATTTATATATTACTAATTATTTAATAATAACAATTACTAATAAATGAATAATACAGTATAATTGAATTCGTACTAAATATACAGTATATATATATATATATACATATATACTGTATGCTGTATACCATAGTTTTTAATATTTGATATACTATAGTAATAGTAATTAATAATAATTATAACGCACGCTATTTTTATTAAAATTAGAATAGTTAATGCGCTGCGCGCTTATTAGTTATAGGGTGTCTGTATTAAGATATATAGAATGCCCGTATTAGTAACTTATATGACCTCTAGATATATGCTTATAACTTATGTAATATTTGCTAACAAATGTAGAAATTTTATATATAATTTTTAGAATACTTTAGTTTTTAAAAATATATATTATACTATAGTATTATATTATAAATCGATACATTTGTATGTTTTTAATAAAGGTTTTAAGTTGAATTTTTTTTTATAAATTTAAAAACGTAATACAAAAATTAGTTTATTGGATATATCAGCAATATTTTAAATAATTAAAAAATTAAAAATACTTTTTTAGACTATTTATATAATTATGAATATTTTATTCATTAATATTTTTTTGTAGGATTTATGGTTTCTGATATACCGAGAATGTCCGTATTCGGGCACTGTCCGTATTCGATTACTTACCCCTATGACGTAGGGCCTATGTAGTTTAATATCTATATATTTAACAATATTAAAATTAAAAATTTTAGATATATAAAATAATTAATATAGATTAAAATATATATTATAGATTATAATATATTATGTAGAGAATATATTGAATACAAAATAACTTATATTTACATAATACAATTACACCTCACAAATAGTATTGATACATTCAACAAGATACACCTATATTATTAATCACTATGCCTATATAAAGTAAGTGGCATACCTTTCTCTATGGTATGTTCACATACATGTATATCACGGAACAAACTTATATGTATCATTAGAATCTAATACATGTATAAACATTAATATAATCGTGGATAAATGTGTTTTATTTAATAGTTATTATTTAATAACTATAGTTTAATATATTAAATTGTTAATTATTAAAATAGATGTTCATTATTATCTAATTATATAAGTATTTAAATATTCTATTAGTGTACTTAATATTATTATTTTTATTAATTGTTTACATTTATATATTACTAATTATTTAATAATAACAATTACTAATAAATGAATAATACAGTATAATTGAATTCGTACTAAATATACAGTATATATATATATATATATATACATATATACTGTATGCTGTATACCATAGTTTTTAATATTTGATATACTATAGTAATAGTAATTAATAATAATTTACTTTATAACTTTAATTTCCCATCAAATTATGTGTATATAACTTTATATACGACGTATCATATAGATCGTATATAATGCATACTATATATAGTACTCTATATATAGAGATAGTATAATCTACAATTGTATACTATACTAAATATTATATATGTATATATTTATAATTATATAAATTGTGATATAATATATAAATATTATAACTTAATAAATATACGATATAACAAAAGATGACATCACTTTACTAGAAGTAGGGGTGACATAATGTTTGCCTACATGAACAATGATCATGCCGCATACCACCTCAGCGATAATGACATACGAACTCTACAGCATTTATATGGTTCTTAATTATATACACACACACATATATATATATATATATATATTATATATTTTCGTATTACAGCCATCAATAAATATGTAAATTATCATTTGTTAACACAAAATTAACATAGGTATTTATATCTATTCTAAACTTATTCTTAAATGCATACTATCGCATACTATATAGATCGTTCATTGCTAAATATACTATTGATTTACTTATCCTATATTTCTGATATGTTAGTATAACGATCATCACTTCCATCTCTTAATAACTATTATTATATTCTTATTTCTACATTTATTCTCCGTCCCTCAAAAATAAATTCTTGGGCCCATAGTTATATCGCACCTAACACCTAATAATTCACTCCCTTAAATTCACTCCTGCCCTTTATTAGCTCATCTCGGTATCATAATATATTCAATAACTTTATACAATATTAAACTAAGGTGGACACCTATAATTCTTATTACCATCATTATTACTTACATTATTTTTTTAATTTTCGTTCCGGTTTATTTTATTATTTTAAATTTTATGTCTGTATTATTACCTACATTTTACCCATTATTTTTTATTATTTGTATTTCTATATATGAAATTTTAACAGATCATATATTACATATTTAAGTATTTAAATAAATATGCAATCAATATATATATATAATTATTAATTCTTAATACTTAATAAGTTTCAACAATTATTTTTTACAAAAGATAATATTTGTATTTTATGTAATATATTACCAACATTTTTCTTTTAAATAAAATATGGTATTTATATAATCGAATTTGATAGTATACTTAAATATAAGTTGCTTGTTAAATACCAATATTACCATATTATATTATAGTTAGTTGTGGTTTAATCATGTTCGAACCTACGATAAATATTCGCCTCATCATTAGGAGTAAAGCGTGGAGGAGGAGGTAGAATACCCGAGTCCGTCACGGTTCGACACTATCCCAAACCCCATGGGCCACGAACATACACTGCTAGAACCAGGCAACGACAGCCTAGGAGACATCCTAACCAACAGTTTGTACTTTAAATATCTTGTTTATTTACTAAATATTATATATATATATAAATTATAATTTATATATATAATTTATATAAAATGACTATATATGTATGTGATTATATATAAACTTAAATGATATATAACATATATCATTTATAACACATTCTTACTATAAATTACCCATTTAAAAAAATATATATATATATATTATTAAAATATTTAAGAATACTAAAACATATTTAATTAAAATTATAATAGATTGTTAACAATATAAGAATATTGCTTATTACTTATTATCAATTAATCATAATCAATCAATCACTTATAATAGAAGCTTAAGATTAAGCTTCTATGATTATGATTATGTATAATGTATTTTCAATATATTAAATATATTCAATAATTAAATAAATTATTTATAATGTACTTATTCAAGTTTAATAAAATCATAATTACTAATTAATAAATATAAGCGAATAAATTGATTATGCATCATGCTAATTAACAATAAGTTTAATACGAAATTAAAAGTATTATACAAAGCAATATAAAATAAGTAGTAGTTATACGTATATTTTGTAATATAGGTTAACATTTAAATCTTTAATTACTACAGTCAATAAGGTTTTATTTAAAAAAATATATGTTATTAATTAATGTATATTATATATGACCATTTATAACCAGCACATATAGAAATACATGTATATATATATATTATATATATAAATACGGACCTCACTTTCCAGAAATCTTACGAAAACTCTAATAAATGCTTTCGTAATCGCTATATAGAATATTCAAGTATTCTTGAATCTATTCTTCCATACTGAATCTACTTCCTGATAAAGCTACTGCTCCACTAAATCAGATTATCCATTCCCCAATACGTACTCAACTTGTCACCTTGTGCCGTCGAGTCGAAGCCGACCTCTGGCGACGTCCATGGTATACCATATATAACCATCAAAATAGCTATAGCTATTCTCCATCCCGATCTGTCTTTAGCATCTAGTCGGAGATTCGTGATATGTTTAGAAAAATTGTTTTATATTGTCGATCCAAGTACTACATGGTCTGCCTCTTCCTCGCCGACTATCCATTCTACCCAGCATAATTATAATTACATCACATCTGTTCTAAAAACGTGTCCGAAAAATGATAGGGCAGACTTGACAATTATAGCGTACTTTTAGGTTTTATTATACCAATTGGTACTAATTAATTATCTCGTTATTTCTCTTCCTATCTAAGTAGGTAACTCTGAGTAGTTTCCTTCAGCTCCATAGTTATAGTCTACACCGAAAGCATACATTTTCCTCCTCTCTACCTTTTTGATAGTCAAGGTTTGTGCTCCATACAGGATAATTGGATATACCAGTGTTAGAACAATCGTTATTTTGTTCGTTAATCTGATGCCCCTGTATTTGCATATACCCTTCAAACTTCCTATGACACTTTCCATTGCGAGTCTTCTTGATTCTTTTATTAGTATTATTACATACAGCGAATACTTTGTCACTATAATCCTGGTTAGTACCGATGGGTAGCGCGGTAGTTGTTTGTCCGATTTGTTGTGTTGTTGTACTTGTCATTGTTGTTAATTCTTTCTGCAGGCTTATTAGATTAAAGGCACCTATCTCCTCTCCTAATCACCATCGTACAATGTTAGCCCACTTGCCGAAGTGGTTATTGGAGTGTGGCGCGAGGAACCGGAGCAAGAGAATTTAGTATATAAAAGTGAAGTGTATTATCTAATCCCTTCTTCAGAGAAAGGCGGCGGTAGACATATTCACATGTGTCCCACTTCGATATACATTACACCCCAGTTTACTTCTAACATGTATCTATATACTTTAATGTCATGTATCTTGTCTTTAATTTCATGATATATGTATCTATATACTTACAATAATATACAATTATTATAATATTGATAATTATGTGAGTTAGATATATATATATATATATAACTGTACTAACACAATTATAGGATTTATAGATCATTGTGTTTAGATGGAGTTGTAGATAGTATTTCTATAATACGGAACAAAATATTTATATTTAAAAATAAAGTTAGTAGACGCATACCAATATATATATATATATATATCGAGGAATATTGTAAATACAATAATTATAAACATAATCGAAGTTGTGCAATTAGTTATGTATTATAATATTGTAAATTTGACAAAATTACAAATAAATAAAAACTTAAATAATGATATAAATACATATTAATATGATATATATTTAAAACATAATTACTATAATAAATAATAATAAATAAACTACTAGGCTTCATTGAAACTTGTTAAATTAAATTAAGTTTATTATTAGTAGTCAGAGACTACTAGTCACTAATATTAGTATTTCTATTAATATTAATAATAATTATTTAATCTAATCATAAATTTAAATTTAGTTCTATCTATATTTTCTATAAATTATTACAACTGTATATAAACAAATTTTTGTTAATATAAGCATTGTTAGTATATCCATTACTGTTGATTTATTATGATTCATTAACATTAATATATGCATTAATATAAGCATAGCAGCATTTAAAATAGAACACATCTGGTCACAAAATAATTTATATAGGGGAAAGTCTCCGATTACCGACCCCTCTCGTATCTTAGTAACTATAAGATATATCAAAAAATTAACTGAAAAGAACTGTTAGCAATTAAATTATAAATATGAATAAGTATTTTATTTTACAAAATATTCAATCCTACAATTGTTATTTGATAACATGTAATATTCTGTTTTTACTTTTTAAATATTTGAATAATAACTTTTTTTAAATCATTTTAAATACTTTATTAATTAATAGAAAACTTAATACTGCACATAATATTGTAGATCAATAAAATGTTTACAAATTTTATAAAAATAATTCAATTTGAATAACTATTAACCAAAATATCTTAATTATAGCAACCCATATGATTTTCCTAATACCAACCCCCTAGATTACCCTAATTCCGACCCCATGTGATTTATAATATCCAATCAAAATAGATCAGTATTTTACTTTAAAATATGTTGTAAATTGTTTTTGAATCATTGATATAGATTTAGGATTAATGATTCCAGTTGATTATATACATACTGATTAATAAATAAATATTAAATAATAATATACACTATTTTAATATAATTACTATAAAGTTTAAATTTAAATTTAATATTACTATTAAAACATAAATTTAATAAAAATAATTGCGTGCAAGTTATAATTAATTATATGTATGAATATATACTATTTTTATTGAATATTATAATACTACAATTATTTATATCACGATTATCTTAGGGGGTCGATAATAGGAGAAGAGAGTCGTTATTAGGAACAGGTATCCGATTACCGACCCCCTATTTATTCTTGTAAATATAATTATATAAACAATTTTAAATAGCCACATTATTCATTACAATAATATTACCCTAATTATAAAATTTCAAATAAATATATTTAATATTGAATAAGTTATTACAAATAATCATTTAGAGGTCAGTAATAGGAGACTTTCCCCTAATACTAAATTAAATTAGTATCTAAATAATAAATAAATAATATAATAATCTAAATTATTTTTATAAATATAGTAATTGATATTATTGCATTATTTATTAACTAGAGTAATACTTACTTTAATATTAATATAATACTATAATACTATACTTGATTAAATTAGTATTTTTGGAGTGCTGCACCATCTTATCCTTATGTAAATCAAGACAATATGTACCCAAGCCTAATATCTGATTATTGGACGTAAGTATACACAATCATTACATAATTATATACACACTCACATACACACCACTTAAAACAAAATTAACACATACGTGTACATGAATACATATACATTAATATATGTACACGCTCATATATCCATACTTATTAAAGGTACACTAGTTAAACATTAATATTTCTACCAAGTCATTTTCGAAATATTCTGAGGTATATGTTGTTGTTTTTGTTGTTGTTTTCGTTGATGTTGTTGACGGTGTTGTTATAGTTATGATATGATATTTAACTAGGAATAATGTAATTAAGTTGTAATAAGTTCTACAAAGTATAACGTATAAAATAATTAAAAATAGAAGAAAACCCATATTTAAAATATCATACTAGGAATACTAGCGGATACAAATGAACCCACCACTAAGTCGTATACGTAACATAACTAACTGTGAGATGGACAATTCCAAAATAAATAGTAACATTTGTTTTCTTATGTTTTGAATTAATGTTAATTAAATTATTGATAAACACATTAGAAAAACAAGAACAATCTAGGATCATGTGACTCGACTTCTATACGAAGCTGTTTCACTAAACTATAGATTCCAGGCAATTACATTATCATGTAGTTTAGTCATATCATTCTTTTTATATTTATTTGTGGATGTTCCCTATTACAGTAGTATGCATACTACTGTAATAGGGAACATAACACATGTGCATTATTATGTATGATTATGATGTATAATGGTTAGTCAATTATATAACTGTGTACGTTTTATTGTCGATGTTAGATTGATCTGACATAATACAGTAATTACAATAAATTAAATTAAATTAAAGTATAACAAAATAGGATATTGTATTGTTCTCCAGGTTTTCATCTATTAATGATGTGGGATGATAGGAAGGTAAATATATAGTTTAGATTGGGAATTGAAATTCAATTGGAGGGATATTGCGTTAATTAGAAATAACTACTTGTATGTATAGTAACTGACATGTCATTATCATATATATATATATATATATATATATATATATAAACTACTAATCAATATAAATAATATGAACTTTAATAAGTGCTCTGCCGAGTTATATTAGAATGATTGCTGTTATGTTTGAAACCAGTAGAGGAGTCATTCTTGTTATTAGTGGTTTGTTTAATTCATATTTATATTATAATTGTATTATTATTGTTAATATTCATTAGAACATTTAATATTTATTTTATATATAATATCTAAAGATATATATATATATATATATATATATATATATATATATATATCTCTATTGTTAATAAGATTATAAATATATATGAAGGGAATTCCGTAAACATAGGGAATATGTTAACATATATATATATATATATATATATATATATTAATATTATATTCTAATATGCAGGTGATAGATATTGGTTGTTAGAAAATAATAAACAATTAGTGGCAAATTTCCCACAATATGGTCGAGTTACAACAGAAATGGGAAAACAGATTAATTTGGTATGCATCAATAGTACTACTATTATATATATATATATATATATATATATATATATATATATATATATATATATATATATACTGTTTAATACCTAACGTATTAGTAATAACTTAATTCACTCAATTCACCTTTTACCACTAACCTCACACATCCGTTCATTCTTTTCATATTTAAGACTATTAATACCTATTCATATTATCATAAAACACTGTTAGTAGTGTTAAAGTGTTATAAGTATTAGAAGTGTTAGAAGTAAATGTTATTTAGACGAGCATTTTTGTCTAAATGACCCCTATGATATTGGAATGGGGTTATTTGGAATCATAAAATCAAAAGAACTTCAATTACGAAATAAATATATGATTAATGGGTTATTTTCAATGATCGAATTGTAAAGAACCCTATTATTTGTCTCGTAAACTTAAAAGAACCTTTTGCTATTACTAATTATAATTCTAATACTATGTTAATATGTAATGTGTAATATATGTACACATATTATTAGAATTAAAATGTTATATTAATATATTAATATAAATGTTTGTAAACTAGTTATTTAAATAATATTTTATAAAAATCAAGTAATATATAATTAAACATATTATTATTATTATTATTAAAATTACTATTCTAATTTTAAATATTTTATGATGAATTCAAATATATCAATTATTAAATTGCTCTGGGTTCTCTTCAGCCACGCATAACAAATTCGCCTTTTACTAAACCTGTCTGCGGAGCGGAATAATATTATAAGTCTTATTACATTTTTAATTTCTTCGTTCCCCCCGGAAAAATTATCAATGAATCATATTTGAATTAGTATACTATATATAGATATATCTAAATTATATTATTATATATTTTATAATACATACTACATTTTATTTATATTATAATAAGGAACCAAAAATCTAACATATATTCTTATATATTATTAATTCCAAATAATAAAAGGGTTCTTATATATTTACGATTTCAAAGAATTTTATAAATAATTTTCAGAAAGGATATTTCTGTTATTTTTGTCCAAAGAACTCTTTAGAAATATTATTCAGAAGAGTTATTTAGTTTATTTTTGTCCAAAAAACCCCAAAAAGTGTTCAAAAAGTCATCTAATGACCCATTTATTTTAGTCTAAAGAACCTTTATTTGAGACTAAATAACCTATATTTCTAACAGTGTAGTCTATGCCTTCATAATATTTCGCTATCCACTTAAAATAAATTATTCGTGCATCAATACACTTTATCTTCTCCATTAATCGCCTTTATCAATCCACTATTGACTTACAAACCACATTCATTATAAAAACATAATTTAATTAATCATTATTACTATTGTATACCAAATTCTATTTATATAACTACTAGTATACAATTATAATTAACAATTCAATTACAACTTATCTATATTTATAAATATTAAATAAAATAATACAATGATTATGTATATTGGTTATATTTGTAATCAATTATTCACGAGTATTCATTTTATATTGATGTTTAAATAAATATTACATTATTTATTAATCAATTCATTCTATCTTTTATTATTATTATTATTATATATATATATATATGTGGTCAAAGTCATACGTAGTAATTCGAGACTTGTATATATATATATATATATATATATATATATGATGGTACGAACAACTGGGTATACCTTGTTCGTACTGGGTATTGTTCGTACCCAGAAGGTATTTGTTCTATAGAACAAATGCAAATAATATCTAGTTCTACTCTGATAACCATTCGAGAATGGAAATACTATACTAATAAATATATATATATATATATATATATATATATATGATAATAAATAATTTATATTATATATATAATATATATATATTATTTATATATGTATTTAATAATAGTTATAATATAATTATCTAACACAGGTCGATGCAATATTTACATGGCATAAAGATAAGCAGGCGTATTTAATAATCGGCAACTCTTGTTGGAAATATGATGATATCAATCATAAAGTTTGTCAAATGTTTTATATATGTTTTCAATATTTAATTCTATATTATTAATAACATTATTTCCATAAATTGTACTCATTAATGTAGATATTTCTATTTATTATTATTTTATAATGCAAGAAACACATTATTTTATAAGAAATTATATTAAAAATAATAAATAATAATAGATATATTTATTCTTTGAATGAAATATTATTGCATTCATTTAATAACATAATTATACATGTATGCATACTATATTAAATAATATATAATAGTGTGACCTATGTATAGTATATAGTGTACACTATACCTGTATAATATACACATTATATGTAATATGATGTAATATTAAATATAGTAATGGTATAGTATACTATAGTATGATATATAGAGTATGATATATTTCTTCTATATGTTTTATGATGTGTTATAAATGTGTATAAACCTAGTTAACCCAATTAATCAGTTTTAATTTTTACAAGTAACATATTGTAATATTTACTACATAATCTAAATATTTTATATTAAATAATATATAACGAATATTTATATTAACAATTATAAATAAATAAACACATATTGATTAAGGTGTATTTGATAAATTAGATAATTACAAATATCATAGTATAGGTATATTAGATTATATAGTAATTATATATTAAATTATTATATGTATATATCATACATTATATTAATGTCACGTAGATACAATAATGTGTTTAATAACCTATAATTAATAAATATTTACTAATAAACATCTAACTAATTAAGTAATATATATATATATATATATATACATATAAATAATCATTAAAATATATGTTACATATAGGTAACAGAGAAAATAGATATGCGGATATGGAATGGAGTTATATTTCCTGTTAATTCTGTTTTTATTCATCGAGAAGGTTATTTACTCAATACGATATTCGTAAAACATATAACTATATATAGTATTTTAATTTAATGTGTTTTCAATATATTTTATATACAAATAATATTAATTATACATTGTTAAATATGCTATCATAAGTGTATCGATATTAATACATCTACACAGATAATAAGCTGAATACGTATTTCGTGGATACTCTCGGTATTTTATACCTATTCGACGATGACAAAATGACGATAAGCTGTAATAATCGATACAAGAGCTATGTGGGTACTAAGTATCTTAACTGTAACCGAAATGGTAGAAATTTACTCGAGAGTTTAATAAATGAAACTTCGAATGGTACTAGAACGAATGCGTCCAATAATGCTGCAGTTACTTCTGTAATGAGAATAATAGCTTATTTGTGTATGTTTTTACTACTACCATTTATTATTGTGATCATTGCTTATTATTATTGTAAAAAATACTCGTGTAATAGGACATCAATTTTAGAATCGATGAAATTAAATAAATATTTTAAAAATAAGAATGAATCCGGTAAAGAAAATGATGAAAATAAATCTGTGATTATGAATTTATGGAATCAAATAAATAAATAAATATACGATATTATGTTGAACTATTTATTAGGAATAATATGAATGAATGAATGAATAATATTTATTTTACTTATATACTATACATAAATAATTAATACACATGAAATATTTATAGGTATATTTATAGTTATCTACAGTACAATATAGTTATATAATAAGTAAAAAAGGAACCGTTTAATAGCAATATGCTTTCGAGAAAGTATTCTACAAAAAATATAAGAATAAAATAATAAACATAAAATTAATATGATAATAACATAACTAGGTATATATATAATATTATAACATAACCTATACTATAGTATAGATAACATATAAATATATTTAATAACTCTAACAACATTACTTATTGTTATAAATAAAATAGACAAGGCTTATGCGTAAGTTTATTAAGATAACACATGGGCCACTGTATTACACGGGCGCGGCGTACATCACACGGGATACGTGTATTGCCGTTAACGACGTGTAAACAATATAACATCATATCTTCTCCGGTCAACTTAAATAGAGAAAAGCGGCCAGGAGGGATGGAAGTCTTCCATAACGTGTAGTTACGGTGGTTCCTTATATGGTTTGTTAATTAAAGGGGATATGGGTAAGCATGTTGTACTATCGGTTGTGGAGGTGATGGATCAGTTAGGGGTATGGGATAGATTAGAGGGGTGGAAGAGACTTATGTAATTTCGAGCGGACAGGATGGATTGTTATGGGGCATACGAGTGTATATGTATACCTATAAGGTACCCTATAGGGTGCCGTGTATGCGGTGATATGTTCGTATACTATTTCTTTCGGACAGACCCGCGACGTCGTAAGAGTAAGGTTCTTGCCTCTTTCTGATGATGAGGAGTATATTTTCCCATATTCCGTTGTTCGGGTTCTTTAGGCCGACGACGTATCCTGCTGTAAATAGTTCGGGTTTGCATTTCCTTCTTCTGTTTTTGTTAGTGAGTTTCGGAGCTATTAACTTTAGGTTTTTCTGATCGTTGAGATATGATCGGTTAAACCTGAGATGTATCTGTATTTGGAACTTTCCTATTTAAGGGTATATGTCTCAACTTTAATAGAGTGAATTATCTATCATCTTGGTTCATCTATGCATTTTTTGAGAATTGATCGGATGTTATCAGATAGTTATTGTCTTCAAAGTAGAATAGATCCGAGTTGAGGAACTGTCATGGACCCAGCGTTCTTTCTCGTCATGTAGCAGTGAGTGTACATGCATTTCGTGAGTGATGTTGGTACTTCTCACAATATTTATATACTATCTTATCTACTATTATATATAATATCTTATCTACTATTATATATACTATCTTATCTACTATTATATATACTATCTTATCTACTATTATATATACTATCTTATCTACTATTATATATATATACTATCTTATCTACTATTATATATACTATCTTATCTACTATCTAAGTCTCGCCGTTATACGATTCCAATAAACATTCTATTTAGACCTGTACAATGTACAATGTACAGTGTACAATGTACAGTGTACAATGTACAGTATACAATGTACATTGTAAATTGTACAGTGTACAGTGTACATCATCTTCCGTACTACCGAGTTAACAGCATGTAGCTTTTCCATGATGTACTTTCTTGTTTCAATTGGTACTAAAGTTGCTCGACCCTTTTGTATTAATCCATTATATTCTAGTAACTCGTCTCGATAGGGCCATTCATGTCGCAGGTGGCAGGTGTCGTAGGTTTTCTGACCATCCGTTGGTGATGTACTTGTGGAGGTAAGCGAAGGTAACGTCGTCTTGGCTTGCACGCATTAGGCAGGTCTCCATTTTGGGGGTGAAATACACATAGTTTACGTACTATATGTGATTTTGTGGTTATATTGCGCGTAATTTTATTTAATAGGATGGGTTTAGAGAGAGAGCATCTGCGACATAGAGGTATTTGCCTAGACGGTATTTGATTATTAGTTTATATCTTTATAGTTTTAATAGCATCCATTGGAGGCGAGGGGGGCTGTAGCTATGTGTTTCAGAATGATAATATCTAACGGTTTATGGTCGCTTTCTATTGTAAACTCTTTACCGAAATTAAAGTGATGGACACTTTTGAATCGATAGACGACCGCGATGATTTCGCGCTCGATCTTTGCGTATCCAGTTTCAGCATATAGAAGGGGTCTGGATGCATAATATATAGGTTTATCCTTTTGTATAATCATATCTCCTAAACCTGAAACGTCAACTTGTATACATGTCGGATAATTAGTGTCGAAGTATGATAATGTTACTTGTTTGAAGCCTAATATTATAGGTTCCAGCACATCGGTGACATGGAATCCTATATTATATATAATATACCCTATAGGGTATATCTAGATATGTGCAGTTAAGAATAGTTGTACCCTTGACACCTATGGGGATATTTCCATAGCTTAGTGCGATATGGGTGGAGGGAGATAATAGAGGTGTGTTATGGAATTAATGGTATACATATATGGGGAGTACGAATCTTCAGTATATATGCAATATATCTTCAAAATCTTTGCTTTAAGTCTATATTTATATGTATTCATAATAATTATAAATATATTGTCTCATATGTTATTCGTGTAATTTAATTAACGACGTGTTGCCCGTAACTCTTATGTCGAAACGAATTCTCTCAGTGATTATTTCCGCCCGAGATATTGCACGTCGACGGGCATCAGTCATGTTGTCACCGTATTTTTTAGCATGGGGCATCGTTTACATTATCTGTAGAGTGCGGTGTGGGTTGTACTCACTTCTTGTGGGGTTTATTGTCTGTTCTGTATGGCATATCCTTATCAGAAGTTCTATAGATGACTTTTCTTCGCTTAATATTATTTCTCTTGTTTCTTGATAATATAGATTTATCATATTTTTACTGCATCAAGGTATGGCTTTTATGGTTCTTTATATCAGCAACGTGTACATATTATTATGAATCGTAATATGAAGTATTACATGTCTTCTTCTTGACTTGACAGTTATGGTGTAATTTATGGCGGAAGTCGTTATGCGAGCCGCGAATCTAAATTTGTCCATATTATTTCTAGAGGACATTCCTACTTGATAGTTGGTGTCCAGTGACTGTGGTGTTCCTGAACTTCTTTATCTAGTCTAGTAACTTTCGCTAGTCTTTTCCTAAATTGAAAGCTCGGCCAATTAACCGCTAACCATAGTTTGCTCTTGATCTTGGATCGTGTAAACTCGTGGTGCTGTTCAGTGACGGCTCAAAGAAACGTTATTGAGGTATTGCGATGTCCGGTGTGTATAAGAAGGTGGTAGTAGTATGTGTGTGTATACGTATGGGTACGACCACTTACACAACTGTCAACATGATATAAATAAAAGTGATAAGGTTCATGTGTACATTTATTAAGATGAAACATACGATGCTTTGCTCAACGGTATTTTGTATATACGGGCGCGGCGTGTGAGGCGCACACTATGCGATCAATATATATGGTAGCATACCTACAGCACTTGTATACAACACACAATCATATGCCATATATGACGAGATAAACAATGAACAAAAAGTGCTCGAATGATCTTTGACGGCTACATGTCTTGATATATTAGTATAAATGGATTTTATTGGTATCTAATATATTTCTATCTTATAAAACAGTAATATTATGGAATTAACCGTCATATGTACATGATATGAATAGCGTTACACACATAAGACAAGAGTACTTTAAGAGGAACCTGAACAAATCAGTCAAAATAAAAAATATTTATTATAAAGTTGTTGTTGATAAATGTAATAAATTATATATTTATCTATAACATATCCAAATATTACAGCATAAAACAACCAATAAAGCATACAAATCAAACTTTTACAATTCTTTTAAACATCACCTTTTTTGTATATATATATATTTTAGATGTCATTTTTTCAAACCTGATTATCTCAGAATAATTATTTTAGCATAATTGTAAATCTTAAAAAGTCTATTTCTCTAAAAATAATGCTTGTAACTTGATGACATTTTCAGTATATATCATTTTATATGTCTTTATTATAAAAATAAAGGCTCATTCAATTATGTTAGTTATATCATATATAAAAATGTGTCATATATCAACTGATTTCTCAATGGTTTATTAGATACATTTTTAACAATAGAACGTTCATATTTATCTTATCTTTATAGATCTTTATTGTGATTAACATAGGATTATATTAACTAGGAAATAAATTCACCCTATATTAATAATAGTTTACACGTGTATATATGATTATGTATATATATATATATATATTGTTATTTGTATTGTTATTTTTATTTGGTGGAGTCCTTTCAGGAACTTAGATGAAGTTTTCACTTATAACCATATATGGCTCTAATGTCCCCTCGAAGCCGCTTTCATGTTAAGGCATCCATGGTTTTAACGAGAGCCGATCATTTATGTATACACAATTATATAAGATCACTTCTAAATAATATTTTAAGACCCATTTTATAAAATTAATTAATGGTCCGGACGAGGGTCGAACCCGTGTCCTACTGCTTGTGTGTCTGACGCCTTAGCCACTGAGCCACACAGGCAGTTTTATATATATATATATATATATATATATATATATATATGTATATATATATATACATATATATGATTGTGGTGTGGTGATGAAAACTCCCAAACACCGTCTCCCAAGGTTACGGATAGGGAAACGACCACTAGATATATGAGTTAGCTGCGAATAATATATAATATTTATCAGATTACTACTTATTTTTAATTAGCTATTATTACTTATAATGACAAATCTATAGGGTTTTGAAGTTGACTAATATATTAATTTATTATTAAAAATTAATTTCAAATTGACTCCTCAACTTGTTGTTTAAATGTGTATCTTTATTTTCTTAATTCGGTTATATCTCAACTATTATATTGTCTGCCAAATATTAAATTTCATTATTAGTATATATTTACTTATTTAATCTATTATGATAATGGTATGCTGGTTATTTATTTATTATAAGTCGATTGTAATTAAATATGATTGATTTTAAATAATATCTGAGAATAATCACATATAGGTATACTATACATACTAGTACTCGCCTATCTATGCGATGTATTAGCTCCAAGAGCTGCCCACTAGGAAACTGTTTCCACTAGTGGGCTACGATATATTATATGTATATGTGTTGTTATCTGAAGTTATATATCTCAGTTAACACAAAGAGTTGTAGGTAGTTATTAGAATGGACTATTTAACAAATTTATAGTCGCATATATGCTAGATAAATTAACAAATCAATAAGATGAATATGGAGTTATTAATACATTATTAATATATTATTATAAATATTCAAATCATATATTATCAATGATATTTGTAATAAGTTATGTAGGAGGTGATTTTGATTTATGTAGATTTTAATTCAATAAAGACTAGAAAAATACAAAATAATACTATTTTATATAACTATAAAATATGTAAATATAATAATAATATTATTATTGTATTGTCAATTTATAAGTCAAGTTATATATAATATGAAAATTAAACAATATATATATCTATTAGGAGGTATCTGTGGAGGTATCGAATCAATAACACTTATCGTTTTCACTGATCCTTCTTAGACTTTGTCTATAAACTGATTTCATTCATTCATTCATATATATATATTTTTTTTCGGACAATGGTTAGTTAATAACTAGAGCCAATTATCCCATTTATTAGCGAAAACATATTAATAAAAATATGACAAAGTAGGCAAGGGAGAGGCCAGGTAATTAATGATTTTACAATAATCCATTACAGCAGTATTTGCGATAAATATTCAGACTGCCTGTCATGATATGAATACTGAGTAGCGTAATATCATGCTTCTTCAGGCCTAACGAATATAGGTCTTTAGACGTTAGGGATGAGGGTATACCACGCCAGTTCCAACAAGAGGCACTTACTTTAGCCTGCTTTGTACCAGTAAGTTGTTTTGCGTAGGAGAGTATATCAGGTTTGTTATAGTAGTCAGTTTTGTGTCGGTAATTAGTATCGGTATCTATTGTATCAGTTGAGATTTGCGTATCTATAATATAAACAATGTCATTTCGGTAAGCCAGTAAGTCAGGTTTGCGTAAGCCAAGTTGTGTTCGTATGTGTGGTTCCAGTATAGTTGTAAATTTGTACTTATTAAGTAGAGTGGTTAAAAGAGCGTTAACATAATTATGCCTGTGAATAATGTTATTATAATTAAATCTACAGGTCTGCATAATATGATTTAGGCAGTCATATTTATAATTACACCCTCGCCTTAAACAGTTTGTATTTAAACTTGGAAAAATACGTTTACATCTGTAATGTGTATACAGTAGACCGTGCTTTAGCTTTACCATATCTACAAAATCGCGACCAGAAAACATCTTTATAGGAGAAGTTATCCAATTATTAATAAAAGGACTATGCGTGCCTAATTCTAAACCCTTGCCATCGACAGAATTAAATAAATATATTGAATGATATTTATTTATGGAGTTGTTATCAATAAACGTATATTCATCGTATACTCGAGGTGTAGACCATTTTAGAATAACGTTATCGGGAAGAGTTTGAATAATAGTATCATCATTCCTTCTAATGGATGCAATCCTTTTTAGCCGCACACCGGTATTTCCAGAAAAAGACGAGTGATAGCTATCCCACCGACACTACTATGTGCGTAGAATACATCGAGTGAAGTATCTGAAGGTAGTCGAAGCCAACGTCTGACAAACGCCCGAATACTTCTGTCCATCGTTTTTAATGAATTTAAATATACGTTAGAGAAAGTCAAGGTATGAAGCATACTTGGAATTAGATGATTTTTGAGCATAAATAATTGTTGTTGAGGTTTTAGAGTAGATTTAGATATTGCCAATAGATTCGATGTGAGGTCATCATTAATTGAATTATTTTTATTATCCAAAGCGCCTATGTTGATGCCAAGATATCTATAAGTGTCTTATATATTTAGCGCTTTAATTGTAGAATTATCAATAGATATAAAACTATATGGGTTACATATCCATTGTTTTTTCTTTGGGTTAATAATTATATTCAATGTAGCGCATTTTGATTTGTTAACGTTTAACCCACATTGAGCTAGTCTAAATAAAACATGATCAACTTGATCTTGCATCATATTTACATCATCTTTCGCAAATAAAACTAGATCATCTGCAAATGCCATATGGCTTATTGTACTATTTCCTTGTAAATTAATACTACCTGGCATATTATCAGTTACATAATCTATAATGGAGTTAAAAAGAGCGGGAGACATTGGGTCACCTTGTTTTACTCCACGATTGACTAGTATACTAGTCAATAGACGGTGATACTCCATTTTTATATTTTAATTGAGTTGAACAATCAGAATAAGTATGCATGATATAACTTGTATACATTTTAGGAGTCCCTACTCTTTCGGCTAATTCAACAATTGAGTTGTGAGATACCGTATCAAAAGCTTTAGAAACATCCAACAAACACATCTTTAATGGGCGTAATACATTTTTATGCTGATATATAATAGATTTAAGTAAAAAGATATTCTCAGCAATACCATCACGTCGAACAAAAGCTTTTTGTGGTGGATTAAGACTAATTGTGTTTTCAATTCTGCGTGCCAACATTTTATGGAAAAGTCTACAGAATATCGATGACATAGTTATCGGACGATAATGGGACGGCTCAGTACTGTTCTTAGTTTTAGGGATTAAAGTAGTTAGGCCTAGTTTAAATGCGGAAGGTGTATTAGATGATATGAGATAAATATTAAAGCGAGCTGTTATATTATTTAGACCAATTTTAGTTAAATCGCATTTTTTAAGACCATCTATTCCCAGGGCGCCGTCGTGTAATGTGCCGTAACATTACTTTACTTCGTTTATCGTAATTGGATGTATATATGCATTACTATTATTAACAAATGAGTGGTTGAATGGAATAGATGGCTTACTTATTAACTCATTCCAATATTTAAATTGTAAATCGATTGGCATTTCTTTAATTTCTTTTGTAATATCTTCGCCGTCGAAAATAGATTTAGCGA